>JAODLH010001543.1:51674527-51686164 GCA_027575645.1 Cossypha caffra | reverse complement strand
GATTTTTATTTAATTCATATTATATCATAAACCTGTAAATAAAAAAAAAAAAAAACAAAACAGAGAGAGAGAGAAAGAAAAGGAAAGAATATCTGGAATTTTCTGGAACGTGTTGGACTATCTGTTACAGCTGTCACATATGAAAGAAGCAGCATCAGAGCAAAGGCAACTTATGCTAAGGCGCATGAGGGACTCAGAATAACAAAGCAGGATAGATAATCTTAAAATCCTGAGTGTAGTTTTTGGTAAATTATTTCTGTAAAAGGAAGATGAAGAGTCAAATTTGGCCTTTAAATTGCATATCCTTGCGTTTGATAGCTTAATTTCATGGGCACCCTGCAACAGATAGATCAACTGATAGAAAACAAAGAAGAGCAAGAAAGAAAAAACTAACCAATCTAGAAGTATTAAAAATTACTGCAAATATTCATTACACAGGAAGACAGCTACTACAACTGGGACTGTAAAGGACTATATGAATGCATCAAAAGCTACGAACATTATCAGCCAAACTGTCGAGAGACTCATTTCACATGAACTCCGACTTGATGATGACTACAAATGAGTGTCAAAACCTCACAAAATCATTTAATATGTGCAAAAACTAGATTTCCAACTACAAAAAGTCACATGATCACCAGATTTGCTTTAGTCCCTGATATCTAGAAAAAATTGGCCTGAAACTGTCCACGTTGGAAAAAAAAGTAGCAATATTCGTGCATGAACACAGTATCTTCCCTATTACTTTAAAAAGAGGAAGGCAGTGAAGTTATTCAAACAGTGTGAAAAAAAGTAAAAGCACATTGGCTTCCATTATTCATCTGGCTGCTTAGATTCAAAATTCATTTATCTATATGCTCAAAAATGTCCACCAGAGAATTTCATGTGGATCCAAACTAGAATCAGATAATCAACCACTCACTTAACACAGCTGAAATTTCCAAAATGTCTAAGGAATTTATTTTTCAATAAAATGCTGAGATTGTCAGAAGTCACTAATCTTAGTATCTTCTTTAAAAATGTTTTCTTATCTGAAGCTGTCATTAGCATATTTAATTAAATGTGCACACAGGTATTGCAGTACACAATAGAATACTATTGTAACAGATATGCAATAATGCTAACATTAAGATTTTTTTATTGATTCATCTGGCTGTATCCAGGTATCTTCCAATACTGAAAATAGTATGATAAATAATGCAGACTCCATGCTATTTTTTTAAGTTCCTCTGTGCTACTGACTCACCCATACCATGGGGATAACAGTACTTCTGATTTTAACATATGTGCTAAGAGAAAAAAAAATTACTGAGGGACATAACAAATATATGAGTGTCTCAGTCAGTCCTGATGATGATTAATAATAACAACTTGTTTAAACCTCTGTTATGTCCCACAAAGACCACTAAAAATAGCACAATAAGGTTATTCTGATTAAACAGACATACAAAACAGTGACAAGTAAGTGTTAATCCACTTCAAGCTGCATATTAAATTCAAAAGTAAGCCTGATTCCACCAAGGGAAAGAAGAACATGATTTTCAGCAAACCTTCAAGAAATGGTGTTCTGCAACCTTTAGCTAAAATATGTAAACAAAAAGTTTCATTTGAGGAGGTTTTCAAGTTTTTTTACGACAAAACTGTATCGGGATGTGATCTGAGCTGTTCTGTGGGCAGGTGAGACTGGTGTGACTCACCCTTAATTACAGCCAAGCAGCTGCTTGGAATATGTTCACATGACTCAAAAAACCACAGCATCATAGTCTGTGGCTGACCTACAGTTTTCCTTTGATAAGCAGAAACAGATCTCCATAATATTTAAGTAACAACTGAAACTCCCAGTTGTTTGATGAGTTCATGCAACAGTAATGTCTCTCAACAGCTTTGCAAATGTTAAGACTATGTACTGCTCTCAAGCAACATGGCGAGATTTTTCTCATGATGCATTTTTCTAGTTTTATTTTGTACTGTGGTCTTTGTACTACAAAACTAGTATATAATCTCAAACTGTTCTTCATGTATCTCAGAACTGTGAGAATGAACAAAAGAAATTAGACCACTAGAAGAGCTGACTTTCAAGATTACAAAAACGTATATTTTTAGATAGTCTCAAGAAAACCTCCAATATGACCTGACATATGACCTGCAATGCTTTTTTCTGGAAAAAATAATTTCCATAGAGGAAGGCAATGCCATAAATCATTGCTGCTAGACTTGAGTGGATCCCAGGAAGCCTCTGGAATGCATCCTAAGTGCCCAGGAGGGTTCACTAGCAATCACATTATGGAACAGAGATCAACTAAGTGTTTAATTGATCTTCTCTGTGCCCACCAAAGATATGCTTTTATCTACATGTCCCCCAGCCCATGTTTATCTTTTATTTTCCTAATCATCCCTTGTGGTGGGGACTTGACAAACTTCCCATGTACCTCTGTCAGTGTGTCCCTGACCTTACTGGAAGCACAGTATTCCTCAGACCTTCACTACAGCAGCTGAGGGTGCTCTTGCTCCCTATCCCTTGCTCAGGACTACACCTTATTTTTAGCAATATCCTTCATCTACTCAAGGATAACAAACCACTCAACATTTTTTTTAACTTTTATGCTGTAGATTTCTAATTCCTCTTCTTGATCTCCTTCATAAACAACTTGACTTTCTAACCCAAGCAAGTCCTGACTCTGCTTTGCACTCTGCAGCTAGAAGGCAGAAGGTGGCTCAGCCTTTAGAATTATCAGGGACTACGGCCAAGATAAAACACGATTTTTTGCCAGCTAAATTAGTTGAATTAAAAACAACAAGAAAGAACAAACTCTGTGGTCACAAAAGGTCACAGCTTGCTCTTGTACATGACTAGAGTTTCAGCTGCTGTTGGGTTCTTGAGGAGGAAGTGGGGACCACAGGTATTTGCACCTCTGCTGGGCTTTACTTTAGTCTGAAAGGAGGTTTTAAGAAAAGCTCTTCCTGGAGCTCTTCAGATTCAAATTCTTCCAGGAAAATCATAGGATAGTTTGTGTTGGAAGGGGATTTGAAAGATCATCTAGTTCAACAACTAATTTGGATTTGTTAAAAACATACCTGACTGCAAATAATCCTGGAAGGGTTCCTAGGAGCTCCCAGCTAATGGAAGCCACATAACCAGAAAAGCTGTAATACAAGAGAGTGGGCATGCAAAAGGAAGAGGGCTTTTAAACAGACTATGACTCAACTACCGCTTATCATAGGAAGGTCATCCATATACCAGCTTTTCATGAAGATAAGCAAGGTAGAGTAAGATAGACTGGCAAGCAAAAATCCCCTGAGGCTTATTATGACTAAACCAGAGCATAGAACCCTAGATTCTGTGTCTTTGACACAAAAACAATCAGAAGGAAACAGTGCCAGTGGCTTCAGAACATTGCTCCAAAAGCTCCAGAGCAATTGTAGTGCTCCACTGCTGGCTCCGTATTTACTGCTTGCTCTTCAGGGACTTAACACAGCTGTTTCACACTAATTTGTAAGACAAACATTGATAATAATCTGAACCTCTTGAAGAAGGAAGATGCTTTTTTTTTTTTAGATGCTGCTGACATCTTACAAGTTCTCATACTTTTCTGACAAGAAGTATTTTCTGTTAAACTGCAGATATAAACCTTTCCTTCATAACCTTCTTCTGCTCCTTGCAGCAGAAATTCCCATATTTATTTAGAAGTAAGCAGAAGAAAGTCACAGACATCAAACTGTGGTTCATTTCATAGACACAGGTCACAGATGTGATGTTGTCAGCTCTGTGTGGAAGGCCTCCCCATATAGGTTTGTACCATCTCAGCCACATTGTTACTTTCTGAAACTATAGCCTTCATTACAAATGAAGTCTCCTTATTTCCATAAGGAATACCATCACATTGCTAGACAGTAGAAAGGAGTTAAGACATAAAACCTTAGCAGATAAACCTTAGACTCTTCTTCATGACCAAAATAATTCAGATAGAAAGGGGAGCCAAGAAAGCAGTCTTCTTCACTTTCTTCCCTTTGTCACAGGAATTATCAATTCTTCTTCAAAGAAGTTGCCAGCAATGAGAAGGTAACATCACTTGCAAAAATCACTCTCCCACTAAACCAGTCATTGTCAAGGCAGCACATTTTACACAGTCTCATGTAATTAGTAATACCCATAATTTCTCAATCACAGGAAGTCTAGCTCCTTCTTCTTAAGCCTGCTTAGTATCTTCAAAGGGCTGCTGCCCTCCCAAGAGGGCTGCTGCACTCCACAGGCTGCCTTATCTGGCTTCAAAGTCCTAGAGCACCAGAAACCCAGTGGAAGCCCCCATTCCATGGGGTCCTGATGAAGAAGATTTTGAACTCATTGACACTTGAGCCTGGCCTTGCCAACAATTCCTAAGGCCTTTGAGGCTGATAGACATACCACTAACTTCAGCAAATATAAAATGACCAGAGATCATGCCCAAAGGCAATAAAGCAATAGCAAAGTATAATATTCTAGATGTCAATCAACAAGATTTGACCCATCACTGACCAACAGTCCTTCCACAAAGCAAAAGTCACTATAAAACACTTTCTACATTTGAAAATTGCTAATGTGGGTGGTAAGCTGATGTAAGACAGAGACTATAAGTTTTATGAAATATCTTTATGATGCATACTAATGGCTTCACAAATTATTTCTCCTCTGCTTAGAGGAGCGTTTTATATATTATTCAACAGGCTTGTTTTTCATTTCTCTCTAACTGTTACTTCCTATGGTCAATGTCACAACACAAGAGTACCAATCACTGTTGATATTAACAGCTGCAATTATAGACTATGAATCATCTTCATGGTCTACACAGTGCATGGAACGTATTATGGAAGGCTGAGCAGTTAGTTAAACCACAAGAATAATTTACGACTTTGCTAGACGCTTTTGAAATTAGTCCTGATAGGTGTGTATGTGTAAAATAACAGCTAAAATGCTTCTTACTGCTATAACACAGAAGAAAGGTGTATACCAAACCACCTGTAAAAGTGAGAATGTATATGTAACTTGGTCAGCATTGGATCGAAAAACATCATAAGGGGTTGCATGCGGCTTCCTCAGTGAAAAGCATGCCTGATACCCTCCCCCTCACCACTGAGCACCATAACAGAATGTGCTACGCACGTCAGCTATTTTGAAACTCATGAATTTAGTAGATGGAGATGATACACATATATTAACAACATGAAAAAAATACTAAAGCACTCTCTACTGTTTTACCTCTTTGTCTGAATAATATATTTTTAATTTGGAACAGATGGAAAATTAGCATAACCCAAGCTTAACTCTTTCTCTTAATTTTAACCAAAAGGTTATTGAAATATTTTTCTTGTTTGTTGTTTGGCTTGAGCAGTAAGGTATATTGGTTTTAAACGGTTCTGAAATGTGATAGTCAATTTTTCAGTAAAATGACTGAGAATTATTGTCTCCACTTATAGCCCATTTCCAAATCAGCTTACTTCACAAGCAGAAAAAGTGGTTTTCTCCCAACTTTCAGACCCATAACTTACGACACATACATTTCTGAGCAGCCTTTATCTTCTGCACGCTTTAGAATTAGAGACATAAAACAGCAGTCATTAAAAAAGTCCCTAAAATTCTCCTTCAGACAAGCCATGCTTTTATACATTGAAACAATGCCTGTTTAAGGGGTTTGTAAACTGTCCTTTAATTTAAAAAAATTATTATTTTTTTTTAAGTAGAAAGTGAAATCACATTGAAACCACATTTTATTCAGAACACATTACTATTCTAAATCTTAATATTCAGAAAATCAAGTCTAGTCTGCTACTTGATCGTTGTTAAAAATAGTTACTTTCCTTCATTTTTCATAGAATGCAACACTCCTAGATCTCCACACTGCCAATCCACGCTCCATATGCTTCTCTCATGGGCCACCTTCCTGATGAAGATGGGGAGGATACAACACAACACACTCAGAGACATCTCGATACTCTCTGTGGCCTCAAGGTGCAGAGACCAACTGCAAAGACACATCAGAACTATCAATCAGTTTAACTCTGTTACTGGGTTGCCCTCTCAGCATAAGCCTAAGGCTCTCTTTGGACTTGCTGACATCAAGAGAGAAAACTGCTTAAGACATAGCTATTGTCAGTGTCTGACCTTGCAACGTGGACCAACCACAGCCACAAGAGGATCCACAACACTTGATGGCCCATCTACTGACTCCTGCATCTCAAGTTCCCTCTGTAATCAAGGGAGGAAAATTTGTATACTAAGGATACTTCCACCTGCTCTATTCCTAACCTCTAGGATGAGAGAAAATCACGTCCTAAAAATGCCAGTTTCTCACCACTGACTGTGGAAGAGTTCTGGACAGCCGGCTTAAATACGGACATGAATAATATAGACTGATTGCACAGGTCTGACAGTCACAGCCACATGAAAACATTTTATTTATTCTTATGAAGGATGACTTGACTTTGAAGCCTAACGTTATGCACTTGCATTTAACACTGAAACCTAAACAGATACAGTTTAAAAACATCCATCTGTAAATGTAAATCAAATTACTTTTTATAGATCAAAGGAATTACAAAGCAATATGAATGAAAATAATTATAGGCAAGGTGAAATGAACTTCTCTTTATTTAAGAAACTCACCTTATTTCCATTACCAAAGAAGAATTAATTTTCCAACCTTCTGCAGCATGATGGAAGATTGACGAGTCACCCTTTTGAATTATCTTATCAGAGCTATTGATCATTGATCTACTCAAACTCAGTTCACCATCTCTGCAATGCAATATAGAAAAACAAGACAATTACATCAGGGCTAAATCCAGTTTAAGTAATTTACATTCCAAGCATCAGCAATATATCCCTTTATTCACAACAAAAATAAGCAACTATCTCTTAGCTTTCTAAAGAAAATAAACTGCAACAGAAAAAAATCTATGAGACATCTATCTGTAATACTTGAATATGTAAATTAGGAGCTTAAATATGTTTATATTTAACAGACATATTTGGAATAGACATAACAAGAACTACAATAAACACCAAATTGTGAATCTGGAGAAAAGTTCATTTTGTTTGTGAGGCAGATTCTGCACTTCTATGTTCCAAATTTCTAGTACTAAACTAAGAATTAAGTGTTACATTTCAAGCCTTTTCCCAGTTCATAATCTGCAATACTGGCTTAACAGATATTTTTGGCCTCCCGCTGATGCTAAAGATTTTTAAGCACAGAATTCTGGCTGTATGAAATACAGTATTTCCCCAACACTTCATGAAACTTTCCCATGCACACATCCAAAACACCCCAATGGTCTTGTCCTGTCCATCAGTCTTATGATTACAATTTTTTGGGAAGGTAACCTTAAAAAATAAGTACAGTAAGCTTTAGGTGATGACCACTGAACACCTGGTGAGCTAGCACAAGTTGCAGTGGTATCAGCAAACAGGATATAAACGGGACAGAGAAGTCCAAACACTACAAGCACGACTTAAGGTATTAGGACTAAAACTCATTTTTATCTCCACATCTTTCTATTATCATCCATAGTGCTCCCTTTTAGATGCCAGAGCAATGTTCAGCTGAGTTCAAACACAGCTGTAAATAATAAACAAGTTGTTGGATGTAAAAATCTACCACAAAAAAATGCATTGTAACTCAGGAGTCTTGTAACTCAAGTGTGCACAGGATAATAATATACATACCCAAGACAAGAAATCTGTTTATTTGTTAAATAAGCATGCTCTGAAATACTGCCAATAACAGTAACTTAACTTGGAAAGAGAATATATGACCACAGCCCTTCAATGAAAAAAAATGGTAAAGATGCAAGACTTCAAGCTTTCCAGGAATTGCTGAGTTGTGTTTTTCTGTGGCTGTAAGTTCTGATAACAAGAGGATCACTGCCCTTACTAAGAAACACAGCAACATTACTGCTGTATATAAAGCAATAATAGTAAATTATACAACAGACTAAACACAAGCTAACCTGCAATGGAATATTAATTAAACCAATGGTAATATACAGTAATTTCTAAATCACACACTTCATCAAAACCATCCTGCATTACTCACAGCTCCCTTTTTCCCTCATCCCCAAGCCAACATCCTGCAGCCCAGAAATCACACTGATGCAGAGGTAAGGCTGCCACCTACTGAAAGCCTACAACTTTAGGTTCAAGACCTGTACACAAATTACCCAAATCCTGCTAACTTGAAGGCACAAGAGGATGCTGCAGAAATCCATAAATCAAATAGCCAGAATCCAACTGATGCTTTTTACAATATTAAAATTTTTTACTTCCTAAGACTTTTACAAAATGATTGCAATAATATTAATTACATATATATCCCTGCATGTATTTTCTAGATGCATGGAGTGCATGCATCTAAAGGAAAATTACCAAACTACATCCAGGTAAAGTTCTTAGTCTAAGGATACTTCAGAGATGTCTCTAGCTCATTCTAGGTTAAATATTATTTAGTACACACTTGAACAGTGAAACAAGTGACAAAACTTAGCAACAAAATGCATTGTACTTAAACCATAGCATTTGAAATGTGGTTGATTTCCATAGCCACAATTTACAACTGCAGTAAGTTACACAGCATGTACCCTGAAAAAATGTTAAATTATGTTATGAAAAAAGGTCCTAGGCACTTTGTGTTAAACTTATTACTATGAACACAAACATGCTCATTTAGATCCTTCTCTCCCTTTTATTGGATTAATTTTCACTTAGAGCAATATTAAATAAATTAATACACAAAAATCAAAACTTTATCCAGGTAAATCTTCATTGTGTAAATAACTGAAAAAAATTTGGATTACTTTGTATCTTCTAGAATCATTGCAAATCATCTCTGATGTAAATGAAAGAGTTGCCATACTCCAACAACAGCTTACAGCTGACAGTGTCAGCCTTCACTTTGGATTTTCTTGCCTTGGTGACCAATCAGACCCAAATAATAAGACTCTCTTCTCATTAAGATAGTTCATTAAATAAAGTAACTGCCTTCAAGTGTATTCCATATCAGTAGAAGATGACACTGCTTTAGAAACACTACTCCGCATGCATAACATGCATGTTTCATCACTTGCTTAACCTTTAAAGAGACATTACTGCCTATTTGAAGCAGAGTGTGCTTCACAGTAATTGTCCTAGCGCATTTTTCTATGAAAGCACACAGCTGGTTTAAAGTTTCTCAAGTAATTTTGAACTATATATAGTCAGTCCATTTTGGATTGCCTAGGATTTACCTCTGGTGCCACTAATAACCATAAAATGGGCAAACTTGCACATCCATAACTTCTGAAAGTAAAACAACCCATGCAAAACTAACGTGGCTTGCCCACACAGCCAGTCAAAAATAACCCAAAGTCCCAAACCCCTAATTCAGGAGAAAGGCAAGTGTAACATCAATATGGACAGCAGTTATGAGCAACAATTTTTACGGTGTTTTTTCTGCTTCATACAATAATGAATGGGATGACAGGCTGTGAAAAGAAAAAATATTTCAACAGTGAAAGTGAGTAGTACCATACAGTACAAGAAGTCTCCCTGATAAAGAAATGGAGATATCAGAAAATGATTAGTCAGAAGTGTACTACACGTATTTTAAAAGGTTTGTTAGGGACATATATGTTTATAACTAAACACTCTTGTTTCCTTTAATTTAATATTAAAACAACAGTTTTAGTAAATTTTAAGTGGTGGAAAACAATGTACAGTAAGCTGAAGGTGGTCTTTTCTTTGTAAACATAAATTTCTGAATAATTTCATCGGTTCCTTCTAGCAGGAGAGGAAGGAACACATACTGAGAAACATGGGTATCAATGACGATTCCACCTCACATGTTCATTTTCATCTCTGTTTTCACACAGCTGTAACTCCAAAATTTTAAACTTCTGTACATCTCCTAAGAATACAGATAGCTTTGCAGTATCTGTAACCAGTTTACACCCAGGCTGAACAAGAGGAAGAGATAACAGCAAGTTGTGAAAAACTTGAATAAAAAGGAAGCAAGAATGCACAGGTGAGGACAGCCCCTGCTCTCAGTACGTGCCGGGGCCACAGCTGCCCAGCCAGCCCCAGCTGCCTGTGTCCCACTCTCTCACTAGACCGCCTGGGAAAGAGGGATGTGCTTTCTGCCTTTAACTCCAGGGCCAAGTAGGCTGTAATTGCCTCAGCTTCCCCCAGGCCTGTACGGGTACATACAACCCCGTTACGCCTCCTCCTTAAATTAAGGCAAGACAATAGAACAAAACTCTGCTGTGAAGGAATTCAACCCACAGTCGACATGCGCAAGAGAACAGAAAGTGTGAGTCCTACCTTAGCTTTTACTGATCACATTAAACGGCCAATAAATTTATGCATTGCTCCAGTGAAAACAAAATCTTATACACCTCCAAGGAAAAAACAGCTTGACTGAAACCCCAACATTCCAGAGAACAGCGGCAAGTTGGGAGAAAAATGAGGAATGCAGGCATTCACGTATATAAAGGGAAAGCTGAGGTGCAAACAGAAAAATGGCAAGGCACTGTGCTTTTCGTTTTGAGTCAACCACAGACAGCCAAGGGAGTAGTACCTAACAGACGGCCTCAGCGAAGGACCAGACTTCCCAGTGAACGAAGCTCGAGAGCTAAGAGGGATAAACCACACTTCTTTCAGAGCAACGATCCTTAAGAAAAAGCCGAGCTAAGCAAAGCTCCCAGGCAAACTCAAAAGACGGAAGCAGGCATCCCAACACGCTTGCCTGCGAAAGGCAAGGAATCTAGGCACAATGTGCTCCGGCGGCCGCCGCCGCCACCTCGGGCCGTCCCAGCCGCAGGGGCAACCGCGGGGAGGTGAAATTTCCCAAGAGCATCCCGTTACGGCGGCTGAGAATCAACCTCAGGAGCTGGGCAGCTCCCGATCTTTCCCATGCACTTGTACCCACTCTGCGGCCGCCGAACCCCGGCAGCAAGCCCCGCTCGCCACCCGTCCCGCAGCGGCATCCGCGCCCTCTGCAACGCCTGTCAGCGAGAGCGCCGACCTGCGCCGGCACCGCAGGCTGCGGGGTCACAGCCCGAGCAGCGGCAGGACCCCTGACCTCGGGCAGGGACATGGCCCCGCCGCCCCCTCGGACCGCCCTCCCGGCGCGGCGCCCCGCAGTTACCCGGCAAGAGGTGCCTCCTGTCGCTCCTCGGTCCGCGTTATTTCTTTCGTCTTATAGAAGATGAGGAGGAGACTTATGGTGCATACAGTCCACCGCTTCCTGACAGAACGCATGTCTTCTGCGAAACGCGGGCCCCCTCCCCCTTTTCCTTTGTTTACCAAGGGTATGCTGGAAACAACTGCACATGCGGCACGAATTGCTAAAAACACGGCTATGTATTTTTTTGTTACTTTTTCCCCGAAAAAATTACAAAAGCTAAAATAAAATAAAATAAAACCAGGCAGGAGGAGAGGCCGGGGGTTCTTGGCGTTTAGTTTGTCTCTCCTTCGCCCTGCCAAGCAGCTGGGCTTGCAAGCGGTGACTTTCTCGCCTCAGCCGGGGAGACGAGTCCGTGGCGCCGCTGGGCGTTACCGAGCAAGCAGCGCCGAGCCGGGAAACGCTCGGCAGCTCCGCTACGCGTCCCGATCCGCTGCGGCGGTACCCGGCC
>JAODLH010001543.1:51642616-51667507 GCA_027575645.1 Cossypha caffra | reverse complement strand
TTCAATCAAAAAAGGGTTCCAGCTATTATAGGTCCAAATTCACCAAGACAAAACGACTTGATTATAATTTTGATGCAGAAAACACCTAGGTTGTTTGCATACCTCCCGACCAGGTAAGGCTAGGACTTGGCTGGGGTCCAGGCCTTAACTGGAAGAGTCACCCTAATACATTCTAAAAACATCTCAATAATAGTGGTTAGGAAGGTTTCCTAAAAGGGTACATATCTTTTAGGTAGCTATACAAGGACATGTTAAAGTTTGTAAAGCAGCTGGCTTTGTAATTTATCTTCAGTTAAACAGTCAATAGTACATAGAAAAATAGCAAATAAGTAAAGTAATAATATCTTATGGGTATTGTTTATTATAAAAAGTGAATTAATAAGATTAACAATATAATCAGGAGTATTAATATATTGGTAGTAACCATCTTAAGAAATTGAGGCAATATTTTCTTAGACATTTATGCATATATGACATTTAAGCAAAAAAGTAAAAAAGAAGGCACTAAATAGCTTAACTAATCAGTTCTGTCTTACCTCTATAATAAAATAACTGTATCTTGTAGTTTAAATGAACAGATTTTAATATAAGCTAGCTCCATGCAAACATCCCATTACTCATCTCTATATTGAAAGAATTGCATCTTATAATTTAAACATACATATTTTAACAGAACTCAAAACTAATTTCACTGAAATTTAACATTACTTAGATATAATAAAAGTATACTTAAGAGGAGTTTAAGTTAACATTACTGAATTGATCTTAATAGCACTTTACAGAACTTAAAATAATAGAACTTAAATTGAATAACACTTAAATTTAACTTTGCTTAGTCTAATACTTAATCTTAACAGAAATTTACTTAACAGTACTTAACAGAATGTTAATTCATTTTGACTCTATCATTACAAAAACGTTACTGAAAATTTGTCATACAGCAGTTAAACATTCAAGTAAACGATTGTATTAAGATAGCAGCAACATGAATTTACTGTAGAAATTCAACTGCTGCATCTTTTTAAAGAATGAGTTTCGCCAAATAAACGTAATGGCATATAAATACTAAAGGCTAAACAGTGAGTTTTACACAAGTAACTTGGTTAGGTTAGTGGGTGTTGTAAGGGTCAGTCCGAAGTTTCCCTGATCTGCCTTCCAACCATCCAAGATCAGAGACTAAGACATCAAGGACCCCACATCGCTTTGGACAGGAGTTCTGTCCTGCTGACATGGATGCTTGCCAAGGGACTGTTTACAGGTGTTCTTGTTGCTTGCCATGGTACGCTGCTCTCGAGCAGTGTACTGGCTATAGCATCCTGTTCCTGCACCTGCTTCTCAGAGCAATGATCTCCACATAAAATAGTCCATGTATCTCCTCACCTCTTGGCCGGAGGCCACTTGCTTTGGAAAAGGACTATAAAAAGATGACTTTCTCATGACGACTTTTGAGATCTCCCCACAGAAGATACTTCTATTGGCTGGACCACGAGGACAGCACGTCTATTGGCAGGTCCACGAGGACATTTGTGTCTATTGACTGATCACAAGGACACATCTGATCTGCTGGTAGCTATTCCACATTCCCCTCTTTCTCTCTCTCTCTCTCTCTTTACTTTGCTTCCTTTATATCGTTCCCCTCTATTGCAAAAACTGAGTTGTTGGCACTCAATAAAGGTGCATTTCTACTGCTGTTGAATAAAAACCTTAGTCCCTCTTGTTTTGTGTCTTTTGCACTCTGAGGTCAAAAGAACCATCACGACTCCTGCTTGTGTTGAGTGGATTGTGACAGGTGTGTAAGACTGATCCTTGCATACAGTTACAAAGATAAGGGCTCAATTTATTGTAAAGAGTAAACTATACTGTATTTGTGGTCCTTCGATATACTTGAAAGTGGCAAGGAAGAATAATTACATTTGGATTACTAAATAGCTGTACCAAAAGTTTCACAATAAAAAACTTACTAAAACTATGGAGTAAAAGGCAAGCAATTGATAATACAAATAGTTTTGACTGAGGCGAGGTGTTCCTTGGGGCCATCGATCTGTATCAAGTGGCAGCTTTGTCAGCTAAGGCTTCTTCCCCCTGAAAACACCTGGGGTACTTCAGCAAGAGCCCATTGTGAGGGCCATTTATCTATGTCTATGAGACTGACAAGTGGTATCTTTTGTCCTTTTAATGTCAGGGTACATTGGCATGTGGGGAGTTGTTCTAATATAGCCTGTACCCAGCATATTTGGAGTGTTATAAATATGCTGCCCCGGTGGTCTGAAAACTCCTATGGGAAGCAAATGAACAAATTAATTAAGCAGTGTTACTGTGCCGGAAGTTGCCAGGTCCAGGCCAACACTTCCTGGTGTGGCGGGTTGTATATTGGCAATGGTCCAGTGAAGGCTGCTTGTGGCAGCTGGGCTGGGGCTTGCTGTGGTCTGCTCCAGTCTGCAAACCCCACAAATTTTACAAGAAAAACTTCTAACCTCCTTTTCCACTGATCATCAAAAATGGCATACTGAGTTGGGGTTAATAGTAAGTTCTCCAGTCCCTTTAAATCATGAGGAGTCATAAGATGAGTTGACAATGTAGACCATAAAAGATTAGCAAACTAGGAAGATCCCAGCCCATGTTCTGTAGCTATGCTATGTTACTTAATTTCTGAATAAGCAAGGGGTTCACACCGAGGGGTATTTCCTCTGGTGCCATGAAACATGATTGGCACAACTATTTTTGCTGCAATAGCAAAATCCCCCTCCTTCAGAGCCTTTTTCTTTATTCACACCCAGTTTTCATGGGGGTCAGGAGGGAATAAGTCAGGCTCAGCATCTGGATCTATTGGTCCCAGGTCGAAGGGGACCCCCTCCTCCTCACTGCTAGAGCCACAGTCGGCAATATAGGCTGCTAATGATCGTAAGACAGAATGCCTTCTCCTCCTTTGTCTGGGTGAAGGAGGGGTTGATGGCTGCAGTCCTCTTCAGTATCAGGAGTGCCAGTTTCAAGTGGGCAGGAAGAGTCAGAGTGGGGCAGGGGGCCAGCAGCACCGGCAGAGGATACAGCTTGAGACTGCTCTTGCTTTTTCAATGTTTCAAAAATTACCCTCTAGGCTGGGAGCATATGCATTGCCCTACTTGTGTCTCATAGTAGCCAGATCATAGAGCTCAACACTGACCTTGTCCCAGGAGTGGAGGGTAAAAATAGAAGAAAGGGTGGTATCAGGAAACGTGTGACACCCATCGTAAAAGCGACTTAAAGTTGTGCTTTAAGATCTTTACCCAGAAAAGCAAGCGTGGTTTTATTTTCATCTCTCTCCTCAGTCATGTTCTGTCCCATGGTTCAGTTTCCCCCGCTCATTTGTCACATCCCAGCAGGACAAGTGATTGTGGGCCCATACCCAGTTCTTTCACCTACACGGTCAGTTCCGGGGGTTCACTGATTACCTCCAGGTAGGCTGGTTTTTTCCTCACATGGGAGCATCATTTATTGATGATTGAGAGAGAGATGGAGACTACTGGCTGGTGAACAGAATCCAAATTTACAGTGACCTACATATGCTTATATATAATTTTAGGAAGGCTAGTAATTTTTGACTACATGCATTGGGTTAAACACCACACAGACAAACATAACATTTCTACTTAATTCAATGCTCTTTCATGTCACCAGCCTTGATCCAATCTTCATGCAATCTTCAAAGCTCTGTTTGATCTTGCCAAGGCATCTTGGTTATCAAACTGTATATGCTAATTAAATCTACAGTACTTGCTGTCTTAGCTTCCACACCTCTGGCAGCAGAGTGCAGGCCTCAGTTTGCTTTCACCTGGAGGAGTACGCAGTACACCTGAAACCAACTGCCCCAAGAATGGAAACACAGCCCCACCATCTGCCGTGGGCTGATCCAGGCTGCACTGGAAAAGGGTGAAGCTCCAAAACATCTGCAATGCTTTGATGACATCATTGTGTGAGAGAACATGGCAATAGAAGCACTTGAGAAAAGAAAGAAAATCATCCAGATTCTGCTGGAAGCCGGTTTCACCATCAATAAGAGCAAAGTCAGAAGACCTGCTTGAGAAATCCAGTTCCTGGGAACAACGTGGCAAGACAAATGGTGTCAAATTCCCACTGAGATCGTCAATAAAATCACCACAGTGTCTCCGCTGACCAGAAAGAAGGAAACACAAGCTTTTCTAGGTGCCATAGGGTTTTGGAAAATGCACATTTCAGAGTACAGCCAAATTGTGAGCCCTCTCTACCCAGTTTCATGCAAGAGAAACAAATTCCACTAGGGCCCTGAACAGCAGCAAACCTTTATCCAGATCAAGCAGGAGATTGCTCATGTGGCAGCACTTGGCCCAGTCAAGATGGGACCAGAGGTGTGGAATGTGCTTTACTTTGCAGCTGGGAGCAATGGTTTGTCCTGGAGCCTTTGGCAGAAGGGGCCCAGAGAGACTTGACGCTGACCACTGGGATTACGGAATCGAAGTCTCAGAGGGTACGAAGCCAACTACACTCCCACAAAAAAAGAAATCTTGGCCACCTATAAAAGAGTTCAAGCTGCCTTGGAGGAAATTGACACAGAAGCAGAACTCTTCTCGGCACCCTGACTACCCATGCTGAGGTGGATGTTTAAAGGTTCCCGCTACCCACCGCACCACCAATGCCATGTAAAGCAAATTAATTACCCTCATCACACAGTGCGCCTGTATTGGCAACCCAAATCACCCTGGGATTTTGGAAATAATTACAAACTGGCCAGAAGGTGAAAACTTTGGTCTCACAGATGAAGAGGAGCAAAAACAAGTGATTTGGGCTGAAGAAGCCCCACTGTACAACCAACTGCCAGCAGATGAAACACGCTAATCTCTTTTCACCGACGTTTCCTGTCGCATTGTGGGGATGAACCAGAAGTGGAAATCAGCTGTATGGAGCCCCACATAACAGGTCGCAAAAACTACTGAAGCGGAAGGTAAATCAAGTCAACTTGCTGAACTCAAAGCCATTCAGCTGGCCCTGGACACTGCTGAGAGAAGTGGTCAAAGCTCTACCTTTATACTGATTTGTGGATGTTGGCTGGAAAGGTAGAAAAAGGCTAACTGGCAACGTAGGGGCAAACCAGTCTAGGCTGCTGATGAGTGGAAAGGCATTGCCACTCAGGTAAAGAAGCTATGAAGTCATGAAGTAAAGAAGGCATGTAGATGCCCATGTCCCCAAAAGTCGGGCTAATGACGACCACCAAAACAACAAGCAGGTAGATCAAGCTGTGAAAATAAGTGTCAAAGATAGATTAGCAACACGAAGAAGAGTGGTTCCTAGTTCAATGGGGCCATGATGCCTCAAATCATCAGAACAGAGATGCCACCTATAAGTAAGCATGAAACTGAAGACTGAATTAAACCATCTACAGTATTTCTCAAGTTATCCATACCTGTGAAACATGTACTGAGATCAAACACGTCAAGCAAGTGAAGCCCCTCTGGTATGGTAGGCGGTAGTCCAAATATAAGTATGGGGAGGCCTGGCAGATTGACTCTGCCTCAAACCCACCAAGGCAAGCACTATGTGCTGACCATGGTAAAAGCCACCACTCGATGGTTGGAGACCTCCCAGTGCCTCACGCCACGGCCCAGAACACCATTCTAGGCCTTGAAAAGCAAGTCCTGTGGAGGCATGGTACCCCTGAAAGGATGGAGTCAAAAGTAGAACCCATTTCGAAAACAACCTCATATACACCTGAGCCAGAAAACATAGCATTGAATAGATGTATCATATTCCTTATCATGCACCAGCTGCCAGGAAAGTTAACCAGTGCAACAGACTACTTAAAGCTACCTCAAAGGCACTTGGTGAAGTGACCTTCAAAAATTGGGAAACAAACTTAGCAAAAGCCGCCTAAATAGTCAACACCCAAAGGTCAATCAATCAAGCTGGTCCTGCCAGTTTAAACCCTTACACACAGCAGATAGAAACAAAGTGTGGTACACATAAAAGGTATTTTTAAAAAGACTCTTTAGATTAGTCCCACCTGAGGTAAAGCCAAACACATCTGTGGGATTGTCTTTGCTCAAAGACCTAGTTACACTTTGTAAGTAATGCAAAAAATAGAGAAACCCACTCTATACCATTGGAAAACCTAATCTTAAGTGAGAACTGAGTGTAAAGTTTCATAGTAGAGTTTAAAAAGAGTATTGATTTGAGTTTGATGCAGATGGTAATAGAATAAATGATAGATAATGTCTTGGCTTGCAAAGCAAGATGTAACCAAAAGTATGTATTCTATTACCATCTGTTGAAAACAAGTGGGGCAGTGCTACAGATTTGATTTGCCAATTTCAATATATTCATTTTCTGTTGTGAGATAGAATTAGGAGCAAAAGCAAGACAGGCCTAAAACTTAAAAGGGTGTAAAGAAAAACTTTATTAACAATACCAAGAAATAATAAATTCAGAATAAACCTTTCAAACCACAACCTCCTCCCTTCTCCCACTTTCTTCTCCTTCTCAACAACAACAATACAGAAACACTTCTGTCAGTTACCAACTTAAATAATCTCTTTCACTTCACTTTAGATAGAGAAGTCTCCTCCTTGTTCGGCTATAGGGTTTTTTTCCACAAGAAGAAAAAAACCAGTTTTCTCATGGCTTCACAACAAGCTCTCTCCTCCCCATGGCTATTGGAGCACCTGTTGAAACCGAGGCCCAGTGGCCTCCAGAGCCCACCCCTGCCTGGGTGGCACGGGTGCATGAGAGGGGGCCCAGGCCGGTTGGTGTTACCTTGTGAGAGGCCGGAAACGAAAGAGACTTTCCCGGGGTTTTGCTTACTTCAAAATATGAATTCATGGAGGCAGACTGAATCTTCCAATTGGTTTCTCAGGCTGTCAACAACCAAAACAGAGTCCAACTGGTCCCATCACCTCACAGAGGAAGTTCTCAAGGAGAAAAAAAACCTTCATGTATCCTTCCCCCAGATGCTAATCAAAGTACAACCATCACAGGCAGTGATCTTTAGCTCTGCAAGGGGATATGTTCTGTTAATGGACCATCTGTTAAAACCAGGTGGGGCAGTGTTATTTATCTTTTCCACAACCCATCCTTCCTCCAGAGAGATATCTTCTGTTAATGGACCACTCAGTCCCACTGCACAACTAATAAAATTATATCATCTCATTGTAAAATGCTCCACCCAGGGGGAGGAGCCAAGCCTTTCCCACCTAGTTAAAATCTGAGATTTAGAACATCAGAGAAGCCTTTTTCCGCTACATTTCAGAAGAAAACCAGACCTTTCCACATCATCACTAGACCTTTGCAAGAAAACTGCACTCTACATTCTGCATTCTACAGAACCACAGCTTCAACTGAACCACATCTGTCACTCCAAGAAGACTGCAGCCACCACTTAATTGAACTGCTACCAACACCCTAACTAATGGGGTGTCAGGTTATATTCTGTTACATTTGTTGGGTTCTTTTTTGTGTAAGTGTACTGTTTATTTTAATTTTCCCAGTAAAAACCCTGTTATTCCTATTCCCATATCTTTGCCAGAAAGCCCCTGAATTTCAAAATGAGAATAATTTAGAAAAAAGATCCATTTCAAAAGAAGCTCCTGCCTTTCTTAGCAAACACTGTCTTTCTAAACAAAATAGGGGTGTAGTTAATATTAGAGGGGAGATCATAATATGTTTAACTTGGCACTAACACAAATATCAAACTCTTTACTTAAAGCTGCTTACTGTTATTTCCCAAAAAATGTTAATGCATCTGGTAACCACGACAAGCAGAAAACACCCAGTTACAGCACTGTCTTTCTGAATATACATGGACTAAGATAATTCCCATGTTCCAGAGGCCAAGTATTATAGATGCTACAAAACTATCAAAGCTAAGAACGTTGTCTTCTTATAAATAGATGATTACTTGAGGTAAAAAGCTGAATTCTGTATACATGTACCGCAGACTTGAACTCTGTGCTTCAGTCTGATGTGAGTTATAAAAAGATGGGTACATTCTCCAGAAGCTTCTCAGCTTCCCATACTGGCTACTTGGTCTAGTTTATCCCTGTTACAGTTTATCATTGCTCCTGGTACCTATGGAGTGCATTTGTAGTGAGAGGTCCTGTACCACCAGTCAAGTCAATGTAGAAACTATAATTCAAAGTATACCCAAGTTCTGCTTTCATTCCTAAGGCTAAGAGTAGCAATAAACTCTGTTGTCCCCTTTTACTATCCTTTTTCTGCCTCCAGAGTATTTTCTTCTAACAGATGCTCCCAGAAAACTTGTAGAATGCCAGAAGATGTTGTGCTGACTGGCAGGTTTTGCACTTTCTGTTGTACTACAGCTCCAGCTGCTTCTGTTGAAGCTCCACCTCTGGAGAGAGAAATTCAGAAGGTCAAAAATGATCCCTATTTCATGATTTGTTTACAAAGATATTTTGAACTTACTAAGACAACAAGCATTAGTGACAGCTTCTGTATCTTAGAAGATTGCTGTTAAAACATTTCTTAGAGGGTCTGTAATCTCCTCTGTCGCTACAAAACATAAAGGAATTGATTAGTCTTTGAGAACATGAAGGATATCATGAAGGAATTTAAGGTATTACCTCTCACAGAACAAACTTAAGGCATTACCTTTCAGAGAACAAATCTAATTTAGATGCTGCCATGTGCACATTTAAGGGTCTGACGTACATGAAGAAATGCTCATGCATTACAATTTAAAGCCATAAAATTTGTCACTGTATTCTCTCCAAAGCAGCCATACCTTACTGGGGAGATGCAGCAGGGCTGAAAATACAGAAGACAATACAGTTATATAGTATTGGTACAATACGGATATGATAAACTCCCAGGCAACTGAATTCAATCCTCTCTACTACTAAACAATTAGAAAAAACACTGCCATTATTTCTTTCAGTCTTTATTTCTTTACTGGGAGTCTGTGCCAATTAGGGCCTTCTCTCGTCTTTCAGTGTATGTGTTAGAAGTTAGTATAGGGTAGGACAAGTCTAGTGGGCAGCTTTGACAGCTTTTTAAAGAGTTTAATAGAGCAGACAGAGGTTGCTCTGTGACAACTGGCCTCAGTAATGGTCATCTGGTAACTAGTTAACTACTGTAGCAAGTGAGCTTCCAGCATCCTAAAATATATAGGAGCAGAACAGTAATCGGAACACTACTGTTACTGGTCATCCTTTTTTAACAGAATACAATGGTGCAAAATTTCCTCCTACACAGAGGGAGAAATGTCCCTGGAATTACAGAAACATCTATAATCACCAAAAGGAAACTACACTACTTTTTTCCAATTAATTGAACCAAATATTCAGTTCTTGAGAATTGATATGAGACAAGAGGCCTGGCCAGATTTGGTTAAAGATTTATTTGCTGATAAGAGAAAGACTGACATTTTGAATTAGTCTGTTTCAGCTAAGGACAAACAGATAAGGAGGTTAGAGTAGAGCCAAGGTAGGATAAATATTTATTTTTAATTATAAATATTATAATTTGATAAAAAACGTAAGTTATCTTAAGAAATGATTGTTCACTTTTCCTTCCAGAAGAATCAATTAGCTCCCTGTAGCATTTTGTTTTGAGAACCTGACAATCTTCCTAGCAGGTTGGGTTTATCACATAGGGAAACTTAGGCAGGGTGGATGGATTGTCACAGTTCCCAGAGACACCACAGCAGCTACAGTGCAATTGTTTCAACAGCAGGTGACTTTTGTTATTACCCTTTTAACTGAACATAAACCACCAGTGCTGTATTTAGGACTCCTGAGAGTCCCTGCTTGCAAATGCATGCTAAACCTTGTGCGTTGCCTTTTTAGACATGAGGTTAATCGACTGGTTTCATATACGCCATTTTAGACAGGGTTTCTTTTGGGGGAGGGGGTTTCTAAATATGTTCCCGAGTTGCGTGTTCCTAAAAATGGAACACCATGCTATGTTGTGATGTTGAATACAATTACTTTACCTTCTTTTCTGATCTTAAACATTAATTTGGGAATGTGGATATGTATAATTCTTCATGTGTACCTGTCAATCTGAGTCGTAAAACCAAAAAAATTTTTTTCTAACTCATTTATACATGCTTCACAAATGCTCCATTGCTCCCTCACTCATGCACCACCCAATCTGTGCCATATGTAACCCCACTATGCACCACTTAAGTGTTTTTCAATTTGTTGCTGCTTCTGTTAAGCTGATGTTTTCAAGGATGTTTGATGTTGTGATCAGTAACAGGCAAATAAATAATCTTTTGAGTATCTGGGCATAATTGATTTCTGCAGAAGTCTGTGACACAGCAAGGAAACAAGCATTCCAAGATTCTGCCGAAGACCCAATGTAAAAGTTTGCATTTAGTCTTCTTAAACCAATAGTGCTAAACAACTACATAACTTCTTTATATTTATGAAGAGGTAATGGTGAGAGGAAAACTGATTGGTTTTCATGTCCATTTTTGGTCTTCAGTGATTTAATCCTCACATAAGTTTTTTATTTAGCTGCTTAAATCTTCCAACAATTAAGTTAGCGCCTTAGCTGTTTTCTAAGTGGTGGTCTCTTTACTTAGTAGTATTGTGTTACCAAGACAATATATACTTGCTGATTGGTTGATGGGCTCAAAACTAGATAAGAAATAAGGAAAAAATATAAGTGGCTAAGCACATCTCACCATCCATGCATATATCATTTTAGTGCACATAGAAAATTTGCCCTTGGGAAACAAAAATCTGCTTCTAATTATCATAATGAAAAATTAAAGGAAAAAGATTTAAATCTCATCAGAGGGAAACTTGATAAAGAGGATATTAGGTTGGAAAAATGCAAGTTAGAATAGCTTTCCAATTCCAAAGAATTATTCAGATATTAAAGAGTAGTTGCTGAATGAATTGGATTTTAAACACAAAATATTGACATCCTCCGCTGCTCTCAAGTAATACAATCAGAAATATGATGGTTATAACACTCATTTAAGATATTAAAACTTAGGGTAAAATATCATTAAAAAAAAAAGGAGAAAAATATGTCCTCATCCTAGGATAGTTTTTCATTAAAAATTATCTTGGTAAGTTCTCCATTAATCAGCAGGAGTTTTATTAGATAACTTAAATATATTCACTACTCTATAAACTAAGCAAGCACTAGACTAAGCCAAATTGCTAGGATAGGTTTTTGTAGGTATCTCTTCAACTGACAGATAAGTAAAAGATTTTAAGTTTGAAAAAAAATTAAAAACACCAGAGCATGAAAATATGTACTGGAATAAAAGTAAATTAGATATGTCTGCGCAGCTGTACAAGGAATGCAGTATAACTTACTACCATTTAAATAATACTGGAAAAATTTTAACAAGGAAGAAAATCTTGGATGTTGTTTATCCTGGTTTCAGCTGGGATAGAGTAAATTTTCTTCCCAGTATCTGGTGAGGTGCTGTTCTTCAGATTCAGTGTAAGGTGATGTTGATAAAGAATGATGAACTCAAGTTTTGATTCTTGCTAAGCAGTGCTTACCCTGAGTTAAGAACTTGCTCGTGTCTTGAGCTCTGCCAATGAGGAATTACACAAGATACTGTGAGGGAGCATGGTCAGGTCAGGTGACCTGAATGGGTCATTAGAAAGGAATATTCCAACACCATAGAACATCACGTCCAGCACAAATGGTCCAGATCCCCAGTTGTCAATGGCAAGTATATGCATGTGAACTTACACCCTGCAAGAGAGCGCAGGCTAATTATGGCCCTTTTTATTAAAAGCGCTATTATTTCTTGAAGGGTGGTTATTGTTTTTGTGGATTGATTGCTTGTAAAAATCCATTCAAGTATCAATAAAGAGTCTTTGAGTTGAGGGTTCCATTGAAAAATCAACCCGTTAAAACAGGGGGCCTTACCCAGAATGACAAACTGGACAGGCAGGCTGGGCTCGATGCGATGAGCCTCCTGGATTTTGGTGACAGTATCTCAGGCTTCTGGCATGAGGGTGTGTGGAGAGTCCAGGTCCCCGATGCCGCAGAGAAGACTGAAGAGGGGGGCAAGGTCCTCTGTCATAATTCCTAGCAGAGGACATACCCAACTGATGGATCTGCACAAACTGTATAAGTCTCTTAGGGTCTTTGGGTTGTCTTGGACGGTGAATTGCTGGGGTATGATGGTCGCCTCATGGATCTGGAGTCCAAGGTAAGTCCATGGGCTGGTGTATTGCACTTCATCCTCATGAATCTTGGATCCTGTTTCCTCTATGGCTTCAATGGTCCTTTTAACAGTCATGTCCAAGTAAGTTTTTTCTGATGCACGGACCAGGATATCACCCATACACTTGTGGATGATTGCATCTGGGAACAGGTCCAGGATCGGGGACAGAATGTGAGCAATGTACCACTGGCATATCGTTAGGTTGTACTTCATGCCTTGAGGAAGGACAAGTCAGTGGTACCTTTTGAGTGGGGCCTTTCTGTTAAGGGATGGGGCAGAAAAAGCAAACCAGGGGGCATCCTGGGGGTGGAGCAGGATGTTGAAGAAACAGTCTTTTATGTCTATGATGGCAAGCATCCAGTTCTGGAGCAGCATCGATGGTAAGTCGGGCTAGACGGGATCCATGTCCTCAATGACCTCATTGATCTTGTTGGAGATTGTGGAGAAACCTCTACTTGTCCTTGCCAGGCTTTTTCAGCAGGAAGACCAGGGAGTTCCAAGGGCTGGTGGTCTTAGTGATGTGGCCCTTGGCAATCTGCTCTTCCACTAGGTCTTCCAGTGCATGCAGTTTTACTTTTGAGAGGGGCCACTATTTGGACCCAGACTGGGTGCTTGCATTTCCAGGTGAGCTGAGGGCAACAGTAGCGTGTGCTCCTCAGTGGCCCCAGTCAGAAATCCCAGCTGGAATTTTGATGGAAGCCCTCCACTGCGATAGAAGGTCCCTGCCACAGAAGGTGATGGGGGCCCTTACCATGAATGTCTGGATGGTCGCCAGTTTGCCTTCAGGTCCTCCGATAATGACATGTCGCTTGGTCCGCACAGACACTGTGACTTCACCAATCCCAGAAATCAGGCCCACCACTGGCTGAAGTCCCCAGTTTGCTGTCACCCTGCAGTCATGTCTGCGCCACTGTCCAGCATCCCTGGTCAGTGGATCTTCTCCCCCTTACAGAATAGGGCGCACTCGATGGTAGGCTTATCTGAGCCTACAATCTTTGTCCACATTATTGTGGGATTGAGGGGAGGCTGTTCGAAGCAGCTCCGTGGGAGCAAAAAGGCTTGTGCAATTGGTGTTCCCTGTGAAAGATAAAAGGGAGTGTGTGTGCAGAACAGCTGCACAAAGATTTCTTGTCCAGGGTGCCCTGTTTGTATTTCCAGCAAAACAAAAATTTGGTTTGGACCATGGAAAGTGTCACCAATGATTAGAATGTCCAAAGGACCGTCTTGCAGCCCACACTTTGCAGTGGGAAAATGGTAAAAACACTCATCTGTAAAGTCAATGGACAGTGTGGTTACCAATTGGTACCGGTTTCCCATCTGTATCACTCCATGTGTTGGATCCTCTTCATGTGACTTGGGATCTCCTGGGATGATGCGCTGTGATGTCCCCCATCTTTCAGATCTTGATATGTTGATGTGGATTTTGAAGGGTTGGGGGGGATCAGGGCATACAGCTTTTGATTTGTTGTCTGCACGCCAGGCCCTACAGCACTCCGCTGGGCCTTTCCCAAGAGCTACTAGTACCACGGCTGTCTTTGGGGCCTTTGGTAGCTGGTGCAAGGGTCTTGGGGTGGGTGATTTTTCCAGGCAGTCCTTTATAAAGTGTCCAAATTCCCCGCAGTTGAAACAGTGGACATTATCTTTGGAGGTCACCACTGCAAATGCGCCAGAGACTCCTTCTGCAATGCCCTTAGCAATCTCTTGGGCAACTGTGTTTTCGGTGGAGGAATAGCGTGTGCAACTTTCTATCATCTGTTCTGTGGTGGGTTCCATGTCCAGGGATAAAGCCCTTAGGATAGATTTACATTGTTCACTGGCATTTGCCATAGCAAGTTTACTCAAAAGTTCCTTTCATCCCTCTGGACTCACTATTTGTTTTTCCAGAGCATCATTTAATCTGTCATGAATTTAATAAAATTCTCATCTACCCCACATTTGATATTAGAGACATGCTGCGTAGGAACAGAGTCATCAGGGTAAAAAGCAGTGATGTTTTTGCTGCAATAAATATGTCCTGCAATGCAGCTTCAGGTAAAATGTTAACTTGATCGGAGGGTTTTTGAAGCTCACCTTCTCCAGCTAATTGCTCAATGGTCAAATTTGGCCAACCAGCATCATCAGAATAGGTGTCAGATAATATTTTTAAATGTCTTTTCCAATCCTTTTCCCATAGCATATATTCAGCAGGGGAAAGAAGGCAAGTAACAATGTTTTTAACATCATGTGGGACGGAGCATCCTATATTCTAGGAGAAGGTGGCTTCTAATAAGTTTCTAAAGCAATCTGAGCCCTGCCCATGTTCCTTGGCTACCTTGCAGAGTTCTTTTATTTCTCTGTATGGGATTGGCTCCCACACTTTTATATTTGTGGGTCCCCCTCTCCTCCCTTTCCCAAAAACAACTGGGAAGCTGAGATCTTTCAAGCCAATTCCCAGTCACCCTCCTGGGCAGCTTCACTCTGTGTGAGAGCCCACTGGTCTTCTGACTTGGAGTCAGAATCCAAGGTGCTGCCACTGCTGTCCTCAGAAGAGGATCCAGGGCGTGCGGCCACCATGTGGTGCCTCCTCGAGTGCACCCAGAGGTGCTTGGAGCAGAGCGACAGCGGACTGGGGGCTCTGTGACGGGGTGTGGGGCGCAGCCCGGCCGCAAGAAGGCGGCAGGGAGGGGGAGGTGCCAGTGCTCCTGACCACGGGACAAGTGCAGGTCTTGGGAGTGGGAAGGTGCTGGGGTTCCCCTGCTGAGATGCTCGGCACTGCTGCTCGGCCACCTAGCAGCTGCTGCGGGCGGCACCAGTGCCAGCAAGAGCGTGCAGGAAGGAAGCAAGGGGGAGGAGGAGGCAGAATTTGCGGCAGCGACCGGAGTCACGGTGGCAATGGGGAGACCTGCTAGGGCGCTTGCAGTGGGCATGGCAGGAGGAGCGGGCAGGGTGTTCCCAGCAGCAGCGAGTGTCGGGTCACTCGCGCATGCTATTGCAGGGCTGCCGTGGGTGGTAGGTGTGCAAAGGGAGGGGGAATCAGGGGCACAGAGGTGGGGAATCGACACAGATACGCAGGACCACTTTAAAATAACAGGTGTACTCTGACACTCTGAGTCAAAAATTTGATCTCAAGCCATAGGATGGTTTTATTTTAGGGTTACCTAAAATAAAATAATGTAGTGTCGACTGTCGACTCTAGAAAGCTCTGTGCGTATCAGTTTGTGAAGACATCACTAGTATTTCATTGTTCTTCCATGGAGAAAGGGTAGGATTTTTCATTTCCTTCAAAGAATGTAGGACTGCATTTCTTTTCTTGAAAGCTAAAAAACATGGAAATCAGGAATGCAGAACATGTTCCCCCAGCTTTACAATGAAAAAAAGAACTGACCAACCACTTAACCCAGGATAGGCTGTAACCTGAAAAGTGTGCTGACAGACATTTTTGCATTCTTGGATATTCCAGGCTACACTGTCTAACTTAGTGTTTCTCCACACTGATATTATGCTGCATTAGAGAAGGGATTGCTAAACACAAAAAACATTTTGGCATCAGAAAGATGGGATAAGCTATTTAAAATCTCTTTTGTATTTAAATACTCTAGAGAGCTGCCTCACAAGTTCTCACCTTGGAACCATTTTTTTTCTGAGGAAAGAATCTAACACATTATCCTAAAAAGAACATCTACTCAGTGCTATCATCAAATTAATGAAAGAAATTAAATTAATCTAATCAGTGAAATACACTGATTTACACAGTAAAATATCGTCAGCATCCGAAGTGGAAGAGTCAAAAGTAAGAAAGAAATTAAACACTGAACTGCAAAATTATTAGCATGATTTCAAGTTTCATGAAGCCTCAGCATCAGAACACAAACAAAACTATATTCACCAACTTTAAAAAGGCTTTAGAAGTATTGTAGCAAATTGTTGACTCTGGTTTACGTACTAGGGAAATGATTTAAAGTGATAACAAAAAGAAAAGAGAAATTGTTGCAATAAAGCAAGAGCAAGATAACTCTTCCCACATTAAAGGAAATGTTAACATATCCATCACTAAAGACAGTCAAGAAAAACTTACCTTTCTGTCCTGGTTTGGGACAAAATTTAGGAGGAAATTTACCAAAGGGCTCTCCTCTAAAAAGCAAATTCCACCAGCTCCTCCCCTAATAGGTTCGGGAGAAAAATCTCCTTGGAGAAAAGTGGAAAAAACCTGTATATTTAACATGCAAAGTATTCACAGGCTTGAAAAAAATGAGTAATATTAAACAAGGAAACCTCTTGTTGCTCTGAAGGGATGGCAAATTCAGAGAGTGCTCTGTGGTGTGTCTCACTCTCTTCAGCTTCTCTCAGTCTCTCCAGGCTCGCACCTGGTGTCTAGGCAGCAGAGCAGCTTGGGCTCCCCGGGGCAATTGTCCTGGTGCTCAGGACTGGAGAGAATTCAAACAGTTGCAGAAAAAAGACACAGTCCTGGCAAAACCTTCCTTGTCGAAGCTAATGAGAAAAACCAGCAAAAAATAAAAATTAAAAAATCCCTGTCTCTCTCTGCAAAAGCCAAGAACTTGGAGAGCACTGCACTCCTTATCTCTCCATGTTTTGAATACAAACCGGATCTCTGTCTCTCTCTGTCTCTCTCTGTCTCTGTCTCTCTATCTCTCTATCTCTCTATGTCTCTGTCTCTGTCTCTGTCTCTGTCTGTCTCTCTCTGTGTCTCTGTGTCTCTGTGTCTCTGTGTCTCTGTCTCTGTCTCTGTCTCTGTCTCTGTCTCTCTCTGTCTCTCTCTCTCTGTCTCTCTCTCTCGGCCTAGCTTAAAGCTGCAGGACCCATTTCTGGACCAGAAAAACCAAGAGACGATGGGGATACCAGCATCAAAAAGCAACCCCAGGACACTATATAAGGATAAAAAAACCAATCTTTTTATGCATTACAACAGATTAGGAGTAATAATAAAGCTGAAAATGTAATTTTTCACGATACAGTGTTTCCCAGCTGCTGTACCACCTGCCTCTGGTATTTCAAAATCCTCTGTCTAAACTGCATAGGATCCTTTAGGGAAACAAAAACAAAAAAGCACATATGGAGAAAAACAGCTCCCACACTCACACACATTCCAGACTGCTCTCCTGATCCCTGGCAACATCACAGGCTACAAATTTTTCTTTCAATGAGGCTGTAAACTGGCACAGGGTGTTTGGGGTTGGGATTTTCTTCACTGCTGCTTTTTATTTTTGTACTTTTTCTCCATGCTGTTGTGGGTCCTCTGGAAGCTACAGTCTCTTTGGGGAAGCACCTCCTCCTTCTCCAACCATAGTCCTACCATTGTTTCTCACTCCTGCTTTCTTTCTTCGTCCTTTCTTTCCCCACTATTTCTTTTGCTTCCTTAAATATTTTTCCACAAAGGCATGACCACTCTGGCTGAAGGACTCAGACATGCCCTAAAAGGGGATCCACAGAGCTGCACAGAGCAGCATCACTTTCCCCTTTCAGAGCTGCCTCTGAAGTCACTCGCTGCCAGGACCTGGACACCTGCACCCAGTACAGGGATTAAGGTGGCTTCTGCTTCAAAATTTTCCAAAGACAAAACTAAGATCCCTGCAAATCATTGCAGAAACTAGCTGGCAAGGAGATAGCATGACAGAGGACACGCAGAATTGAAAAATGTGATGAACAAAAGGAAAAGCACCTGGGACTCTGGTTTGTCAGTTGAGAACTCATTATAGCACAATTTTGCCAGGAATGGTGGGCAGCTCAATCCAAAAATCTAGAAAATGTTAGGGAAGAAAACATTAGAAAATATCACTATTGTACTGTCACATCTTGAACACTATGTGCATTGTAACCCTTTCTCAAAATACTGAAGCACAAAAATGCAGAGAAGAGTAATGGCTGAAGTTACACTATGATTTTCACAGTAAAAGGAACCGTAAAATCTGAAAAATGAAGAATAAGAGCAATAGATGATACATCCCTGCAAAATCAGGTATGGTACAGAAAAGGTAAATATAGACTATTCATTACTCTTTTTAGCACTGAAACAACCCGGCAGGCTCCCACTGAAATGAGCAGGCAACATTTTCCTGGGCTTTTTTTGAAGGGAAGGGGCTTTTTTTGAAGGTAAGAGGCTTTTTCACAGTGTGCTTAACATTAAACTGTGAAAATAATTTCCAAGGAGATTATTAACACCAAAAGTTCAAACAAAACTGAAAAAAAAAAAGATTAGGCAAATTAGTGGAACAAACATCCATGGGGACTAATGAATGTGATCACCTGACTCAGGATGTCATAAAACTACTGATTCCTGGGAAGGAACACCAGCAGATGCGTTACCTCGTAACAAGCCTTGGAGAGCAGGCTTTGCAGGACAGTACTGAAGGCAAGATTTTGGCCAATGGTCAGAACCAACACAACAGTCCTTAAACACAAAATTTTTTTGGGGGGAGCAGCCTTACTTAGCCTAATTCCATTGAAATACGTATTTACTAAAGAAAATAATCTTCCAATTTGACCTTCTTTCCTATCTTTTTCTCCTGTTGATTAGTTGCAGGCTGGAGTTGTGCATTCTATTCTCATTACCTTTTCTCCTCCCAGAAAATGTGAGGCGGGGGCAGTAGGAAAATAAGATTGCAGTACCACCTGCAGTTACTGACAAATAAAACCCTAATATGGAAGAAGGCTCACAGGAGATGGGCAAAGGTAATGTACCCACAAATGTACCATGATGCAGAATGGAATGATATATGGAGTGACTGATTAACCTCCATTTGTATTGTGCTTCAGCATTTTGTTTCATTGTTTCATTACTTCTTTCATTTGATTATCTAGTAAAACAGAAATCCCATGTAACATGATCTTCAAACAAGTAAATTTTACATTAAATAAAGCCTTCCCTCTGTGGAATACTTAAAAGGACCCAGTCAGAGATTATTGCACATTTTCTTTTGAAATAACACAGTTATTAAAACTATGCTGTGTAACAACCGAGGCAGGACTCAGACCAGCAGGACTACTGAGACATTTATTCAGACGAATGAGTTTGCTTAATACCTACAAGACACAGTATTTCCTTACGGGTGTTTTTCACGAAGCAACCTATCACACATTGCATGTCAGCAATGTGCTTTTGTAATGTCCCTCTGTGGGGTGATCACGCGTTGTTCAGGTGTCTGGCAGTTTCTGGCAGGCTCCTCTCTGTGGGGTGTCTGCCACCTGGCATTTTTTCCCCCCAAGGTCAGGCAGAGACAAGGCTCTCTGTGCTGCTATGGTGTTCTGCAGGCATGTCCCACAGCCTGGAACTCAACTCTAACCTATTTCTCTCTCTACAATGCTGAGGAGCCCCAGCCATACCAGAAAACTATTTCAAACCTTCTGTTTGCTTCTCTGCAAAAGATCTGTCATGAAACATTATAGTTCCAGTTTGGTGTTTTTGTAGATACAGTATTGACGGCAACAGCAAGTTTCAGCTTATTTTTCAATATGCAATCTGAAGAATAAATAAGATACAGAAAAGAATTATAGTATTTTCCGCACATTTGTTTTTACATTTATGACAAAAATGGAGTTCATCTCAACCTATTATTTTGGACTTCTTCATTGATTTCATAGATTTATCTCTTTAAGTATTAATCAACCTAAGTTTTTCAGTACTGTCCATTCACATAGCTTCCTCTAAACATTCATACCTTATTCTTAATAAATCCCAAATATATCCACCCAATTATCAAACTGTTTTGATGTCATGAGGTTTTTTGTTTGGTTGTTTTTTTGTTTCCTTGTTTTTTGGTTTGGTGCTTTGTTTTTGGGGTTTTTGGGGTTTGGGTTTTTTTGCTGGTTTTGTTTTCATTTTTGTTTTTGTTTTTTTTTTCAGTGAGTTAGTGAGTGAGTGAATGAATTTTTGGTACTTAGATGCTGGCTGGAGATAAACCTCAATACACATGAATTAAGGAAGACAGAGCATGGCATTACATAGAAGGCATTGTCTAAGTCAACAAATTTTGGTTAAATGGGACAACAATGCAGTGACCAGTGACAAATAAAGATCCCCATCACAAAATACAGCAACATTTGCAAATATTTTCTAAAAATGACTAAAAATACTTCTTTTTCTCCACAAAGGAAAAAAAAACCCATGGAAATTGCATAGAACACGAGTTTGCCCTAAATATATATATATTCATTAGCTCCAGTGTCACAGCACAAGCTGGCTTGTAGCTGGTCAAATAATTTGGCCATATATAAGAGAACAGATTCTAGTAGCCAGGTTTGATAAACAGGCTCCTAGGTGAACAACAATAGGGTAGATTGAAACCTGTCACAGTACAAGCTGGCCTTGTTACTGGGCAAATCGGTTCTCCATATATGGAGAAGCAGCCTGGTGGGACAGACAGTCCTCCAGGGAACAGTGATAGGGCAAATTTGGAAACAGACAGGGATTTGGACCCATGGCCTCCTGCCTGGGCTGCGGAGGCTATTGGTCAGAGGGCGAGGCAAGCCTGAACTTTGGACCAATCACAAGTGCTTGCTGAGGAACATTAAGGAGGTCATTTAAGCAGCATTTCTGAACAATAAAGTGCTTTTTGTCGCATGGTCACAAAGTGCTTGTGTCAGTGTCTCGTTTGGGGCACTGTTGATGTCACAACTAGTGACTTGGACATGATTAGACAGTTAGCCATACCTGCAAAAGCAGGGGGAGACAGAAATAGAGGAGGGGGAAAATTCTAGCCACGAGCTAGGGGAACAACTCCCAGAAAGAGAGGTGGAAAACAGCTGGCCCAAGATGGGAGAATATTTGGCCAAGAGCCAGGACGTAGTAGAGACAGGAGAAAAAAAAATTGGCTGTGAGCCAGGAAAAACGGGACAGACATGAGAGGAAGATTTTCTACAGACCGACATCCAGCAATTCAGGTATGGGTGCAGTTCCTGGAAGAGTGGGAGGTGGAATATGAAGAAGAATTGCTTTTTGGTTTAATGCTATGGACAAAAGGAGAAGGGGTGGAATGGACTGGAGAAATTACATTAGATATTGTTATAGATAAAAACGAGATCAAGACGAATTAAATATGATTAAAATTAACGATACTTATTTTGTGACCGAAACACGGTCCTCGATAGCCACAATCAAAAAAAGGTACAGCGCCGAGCCTGCGGTTGGCACCAGGTGAACACACTCTGATCTGATCTCTATCGCATTAGATTCCCCAACGTTCACAAACCCACTTTAGTTAGTCCAGTTTTTATACAGTTTTTTTAGCCCGGAGCGGAGGTCTTTGTCTTCTCTTGTCGTTCAGCATATTCACATAGTTTTCTTTCACCGTGTTGAGCTGGACAAAACCATATCCTGGGAGATGATGAATTTTGATGAAGGCAAGTTCAGGTTTACAAGAAGATGGAATTGAAATGTAACTTGCAGATTTTGGTTTATTGGAAACAGGCATTCAGATGTATTTTTCTTTATGTGTTGATTATCTTTAATCAAGGGTGCTTATCGGGTCCTCGTAGCTTGGGTGCCTCTCTAGACAGGGCCATCTCTGCTGCAGCTAGGTCTATTAAGTTGTTAATTTGGGCTGTCCTGCTTTTGTTGGATGTTACAATGATGTAATCGAACAATCTGTGTCCTTACTGTCTGTGGTCCGTTTTGAGCTTTATAATTTTGCTCCTACAAACATTGCTTATTCTACACTACTGTATAATTCTTACACAAATTACATTATATTCATATATTACAATATGGACTATGGGCAAAAAATAGAATAAGAAATAACAGGCGGAGTTTTAAAAAACGATCTCGAAGCAGTAAGGGTGGTAAAACCTTAGAGGATCATTCAAAAATTGATAAAACTGATGAAATCCGAAGTGCAGAGTAACAAGGAGGGTGGTAGCAAAATGCAGACAAAGGAGGGCATGGGGAAAGGCACCCGTTCCCCTAATGGCAGCAGCACAGATAAAAAGGTACCTCCTCAGTGCAAAGAGACTCCATAGGGCTGCAGAACACTGGGGAAAATCCCGGTGACTGGTAAACAGCCTGCTGTTTTTGGAGAGCCTTCACAAATCAGTAAAACCTCAGCAGCTGGAAATAAAGAGCCAGGGGAGCGCCCCGCGCCATCCCAGAGAGAGGAGAAAGAAAGCCCAAAAGATCGCTGCGGCCGAGTGGTGAAAAAAGGGAGAGCCCGAGAAGAAGTCCAAGATGGTGGCAGCCTCGTGGTCGCTGGTGGGGAAAAGGAAACCCAGCCTCCCTCACGGGGCGTGCTTCTGCCCCTGGTTCAGCCCTGGGGGGGCGCAGCCTCTCCCCAAGCCCATCCCTGGTGGGGCGTGCCTCCCACTTCGACCCAGCCTTGATGGGTGGTACCCCTATTCACGGTCCCACCTCAGGCAGGCGGGGTCTCAGCCTCGGGTCAGCCCCAAGGGGGCATGCCTTCACCCCAGGTAGCCCTGCCTCTGGGGGGAGGGGTCCCGGTCCCTGCCCAGCCTCTGGGGGGGCCCGTGGTCCGCCGAGAAAGCAAGCTTGCCTCCGCCCCGAGTTGCCATGGAAACCCCTGCCAACAACTGCCGAGATGGAGTGCCCCATGATGAAGTCACACTCTGAGCGACAGGCGACAAAGCAGGGAGTGCACTGGCTCCGAGAGATGACAGCGCCAACGCTCCAAAAACCACCCTTGCTCTGAACCTCAGCTCCAACTCTTCTGCAACCACAGCACTGAAGGACACTCAAGAAACCCAGGAAAGGAACACTACACTTCAAACAGCAGCTCCAGCCCCATTGATGTTCCGATCTGAGGTCATCTCTTCTTGGGATCCAGCTGTCTTCTGGATGAAGGTAAAGCAAAAGGCTTTAGAATCTGGTGATTTAGAGAGGGCTGAACTAATAACTGTGCCTATGTATTCACCAACAGAGGACTGGCAAAATGGGGGAAACTGTAATGGTATTCCCAGTAATGAGAGGAAATGGAACTGACTCAGATAAATATGTACCATTTAATTGGCAAATACTTGCAGAATTATGCCAGCTAGCTGCTAAACATGGGTTAGGATCTCCTGGAGTAACGAATATGCTTATATTCGTGACTGCTAATGAGCTGATACCCTATGATATAAAACAGATTGTGAAATTAATCTGTGTTCCAGTGCAGTATATGATGTTTGAATCAGCCTGGAGAACATATGCAGAGGAACAAGAGCTAAAAAACTTGAGACTCTCACAGCAAGATCCATGCTTTGGGGCAGGGGTTCCACAGCTAATGGAAGTACATCCCACGGAAGACCCACAAACCCAGCAGGCCCATTTAAATTCAGCCATATCAAGCCAAGCAAAAGAATTAGGGATACGAGCCCTAAATAGGGTCACAAACATGTCTGTGCCAACCCAGAGATATTCAAACATAAGACAAAGCCCCAGTGAACTATATATGCAGTTCATAGAGCGATTGCAGGATGCCATGGAGAAAAAGATAGCCAATGAGGATGCAAGGAATCGTGTATTGCTACAACTAGCATGAGATAATGCCAATGAGAACTGTAGAAAAATTATAAATGCACTACCCAAAGAAGATCCATCCTTGGAGGAAATGATTGATGCACATGCTAAGGTTGGGACTGCATCTCATAACATGGATATGTTAGCCAATTCTTTTGCAGCTGCAGTAAGGCTGAGAGTGCAGTGCTTCAATTGTGGAGAGCAAGGCCACGTGAAGGCAAATTGTCCCAAGAAATCTGCCTCACAGAAGAAGGCACAAGGACAGGGTAATGTCAATTCACCGTGTGATTGATGTGTAAAACCTGGACATGAGACAAAGGTATGCAAATCCAAGTATCATATTAATGGTCAATTTCTTAAGGATCAGGGAAACCAGAAGCTGAGCAGGATGGAGGAACACGTGAAGACAGAAGTGCTTCCTCAAACCCCAGCACAAGCCCTTGTGAGCAGCTCACAGCAAGAACAAGGTGATCAGCCGGCCTGGATGTTTACACCTCAGCCACAGTAACCAAGGACTCATCAAAAGTACATAGCGTCCCCCTTGAGGCCCAAGGGCCCATAGGGGAAGGACTAAGTGCCCTTCTTTTAGAAAGATCTAGTGCCACATTACAAGGTATTTTTGTACATTGTGGTGTAATAGATGCGGACTTTACAGGACAAATATATACTGTGGTATCCACTCCTTCTCCACATGTAACTATCCCTGAAAAAACTAGAATTGCACAACTTATCCTGTTTAAGTCTTGTGTCCCCAGTGCAGATTTAAAGGAGCAAGGAGACCAAGGTTTCGGATCGACAGGACAGCCAGAGGTATTTTGGACTCAAATCATAGGTAAAGAGAGACGTATTATAAAAGCTACTGTTACTATGCCTAAAGCCAAGCCTTCACGGATAGGAATCATGGTTTGGTTGACACAGGATCTGATATTATTTCTGCGTACAAATGGCCTTTATCCTGCCTTACTACACTTTCACAAACTACTATTCAGTCACAGAGTGCTTGGGTCAGTGTCTTGGATCAGGCACCGTTGATGTCACAGAAACCCAAACACGGATTTCATCCAAGGAGTTCCATCCTAAGGTGCGGATGCCAATTGGTCAGAGAGCTGAGCAATCCAAACTCCCAAGCAATCATATGTATTTGCCTGGGAACTACAAACTCTCTATCTAAGGAGAGTTAACAAGAACAAAAGGCTTTTGTCACATGGATCATAGAGTGCCATGTCTTTGTATCGGACCCAGCACCAGCCAGTGTTACACTCCATCTTAGCACTCATCTGCTCTC
>JAODLH010001543.1:51547622-51558307 GCA_027575645.1 Cossypha caffra | reverse complement strand
TGGGGAGGTGGGGGGTGCAGGGGGGTGGGCAAAAGAAAAAAGGAAATGAATGGTTATCGAAGAGATCTCAGATCTCACATTGTATCCTTAACAACTCCTTTCCCCCAAAACCCTAATATAGCAAATATAGGAGAGGAGCAATTTCTATTAAGCACTGTAGAAGATAGAGACAGAATAAACCAGCTGTTTGAGATATACCACTGCTCATCCTACAGCACAACTCTTAATCTCACTTAGCTTTAGTGTTTAGTGTTCTGGATACAGAGGCTTTCCTCAGGTTGTGAAGTTAAAACCAGAGTCTGTGTTTAATAAATAAATTTTTCAACGTGCTGCTGTTTGATCCTCACCATTTCTAGAAAAAATGCCTTTATTAAAAAAAAAAAAAAATCTGCCTGTTTATCAGGGGTTATTTAATTTTCCTTTCCTTTACTCACAGAGGTACAGGTTAAGAGTATGAATGGTGGACAGACTGAATACCTTTCCTTCTCTCACAGATCTGTGGGTCAGCATCACCAGCCTCCAGGCATAACCATCACAGCCATCACAGAGGAAACATGCATCACTATCCAGTCTTAACCTCTACTAGTTCTTCAGAAGAAAAAAATGTTTTGTGTGACAAGCAAAATTTATTGTGTTGTTTATTATTAATATAGATGCACATATATATTCATTATTAATTATGTATATTTAATATTCCACAGCACTTGGAATACAATTTTTTTTTATCATTCTACTCAGGTGAGATTTTAAGTTATTTATGCAAATGCTAAGATACTTACAGCAATTAAAACATTAAAAGCAAAGAGAAGTAAGATATACCCTGTGATACAAATTTTAAATTTGGAAAGACAAGCCACATCAACTACAGAAAATGATACAGTAACTTTGAGAAAAATGGGTGCAATGCAGAAAAGCACTAGGATATCCTAACACCTGCTCTGATTGCACTTCGAGTGATGGTAGCACTTTCTTGGTTCTTCAGGTTAAGTCTGTGCTCATGTGCTTCACCTGAGCAGCAGTGAAGCACCCAGGGATTAGAGCTGTTGTCAATCCCAACACTGGCTGACTTGGAGAGAATGGAGACCAGGAAGACCTTTGCAAAAGGAATTCTTGAATCCTGAGAGACAAATGCGTGCATTTGTTCCCCATTATAAATAAAACAAGCTATAAAAAAGGATACATTCTCCACCAAAGAACCAGCTATTTCAGAGTAAGACCAATGAATATTTGTTGCTTAATTTTCACCTTTAATTCTCCCTTTGCTCTTGCTACCTACCTATGGGCGTATAACCTGTTACAAACTCTCTCCTCTCAGTCTCCATTATTCCCTCAGAGTATCTTTGTCAGCTGTCAGCCTTTGAATAGTTCTCTCCTTTTCTCCTTCTGCCTACTGATGTTAATTGCCCTTTATCCGAATTTTTCTGTTTGCTTGTACTTCAAGCTATTTCACCCTTCTCCCCTCTATGATTAAATCTTCCTCTCTTTATTAGTACCTGTCCATCTTGAGATATGTTTTCACCTCATTGAGAAGAGCTAGAGTAGTTTGCTAGTAAATTCATGGAAGCTCTCAGTTTGCATCCTATTTATCATTCAAACAGATCCAAAGAGTGTAACATAAAAAAAAGAAACCTGTAAAAATATTGCTCCCAGTACCCTTCATCATGCATTTCTACTATTTTCCTTTTAGTTGGATCATGGCATGCACCAATTTATAAGTTAATGCAATTAGCACAATGCGAGCTCATCCATAGGGTACTAAAGTGCATCACTATTTCACATAGCAAAATATTCATGGAGTAGGAATTTTGTATTAAATTTTATGGGCTTTCAGTGCAGAAATCCAGTTACTGTTCAGTGGAAAACAAGCAGCAGAGAAGGGTGGGTGTAGGGTGAGACAAAGGCAGAAAAATTAAGGATGGGAAAAAAAAAAAGCTTATCCATGGAGATTAGCAGCTAAAATCCAGTTTTAAAAGCCCTAATGATATTTTCCTAAAAGTCTCTTCTGGCTGGAAATTTCTCTCACCTGTACTACTAGAATATATCATGTCCATTCAAATACATTTTGATCAAAGACAGCACAAACCATTTTCATATTTTTATCCGGTGCCAACCATTTCAAAATTGTCTTTTCTGCCAAATTTTTGATTTATTTTTCCCTGAAGTATCAGACCTGGTTTATCCCATACTCGAAAGCCTTCTGTGCCAGCCTCCCAGGTCCCTCCACAGTTTTGCCATCATCGTTAGGGCCCCAACTTGCACTGTAAATATCCACATGTTCTGGATTGAAACCAATTGAACTGGCCTCAATAGCATCGGTGACTATTCCATCCAGCATTCGTATACCTTCACAGGAAAAATAAAGAAGCAGGCTGGATTTACTTTCTGTTCCCTCCTCCTTGTCTTTGTTAACTGGTTTTAATGTTTCCAGTAAAATTCAGCCATAAGTGCTGCAACCACAGCCGACTGCTGTTCATATAAGCAATATTGAGAACAGCTCCTGTCAGTGTAAAACAGTACAGTTAGAGTCTATTTGCAAAGCTCAGTGTTTCTCTACAAACATAAAAAAACAACTTAAAATCTTGTTAGCCTCCTATTTATTTCTTTCTCTCTTTCTGTAGAGACCCAAGAAGATGATGTCTTGCTTACTGTTTTTGCTTATCACATTCTCCTTCTTCCTCTTTGTTCTCTCTTACATCTGCAACAAAGACTTCTGAAACTGCTAAAATGTCACCAAAATTAAATAGGTTCTACCAAAATTACTTTTATCTTTTTTAAGAGTTCTAAGAGTTTTAGTTCAAAGATGCAGTTCTGAATGTTCTGACCAAAGCACTTGGCCCTCACAGTCATTAAAGGTTTTGCTGTCTCTGTGATGCTGCAATTTCACCAGCTCTTCAATCTCCACCATACAAGAAAAAATCTCATTGTTTTTGTACTGCCACGGTTTTTTTCTGCTGTGATCAATCCAGAGATATCTAGTCATTAACAATTTATTAGGAGCTGCATGATCTAATCTCCTTCTGAGCAAGCCTGAACTCAGTGGTACTTAAAATTCAGGTGCAGGTAGTGTTCATCTGCACTGGATCCTTTGCTACGCAAAGCCAAAGCTCTGCAGTGGGGCTGCTACCACTGTCCAATGCTGGAAGACAGCAGAAAAAGCAGAAATCTGGCAAAATTCCCACTGTGGCGTGGCATGGCTCTTAGAGCAGCAGCAGCAATATAAGAGCCACACAGTCAGGATTCAGCCTGTGTTTATGAGCAATAAAAATGTCTGGGTTCCCTTGGACTTGGCAGGTTAGTACTACAGCAGCTGCACCATTGCTGGCAGTTGGTGAATTATGAGTACTCATTTTCTAGTATTTTCCACAAAACGGGGATTTGGCCAAAGCACAGCAGGCAAAATGTAGTCATTCCATTAAAAAAAACCCCAAGCTACCCAAAAATACCCAACAAAAAACCTCCAACCTTATTCTTGCAGCTTGGTATCTTCCTTTTTGTTGTTGTTGGTTTTTTGGGGGTTTTTTGTGCTATCAAGCAGGGAAAAAAACCCTGTATGCATAATTCTTTTCCCGAGTGGCTGAACCTCTTAATACTCCTAATACCTCCGAGATAAAGCTGAGCTTTATTATTTCATATTCCTTAGTGCTAACATCGGACAAAGGAGTTAATCCGCTCTACCACAGCTGCTCCACTATCATTCACAGAGCTGGGAAAAGCAACGAGGTATATCCTGTGCCTCAGCTACTAAAAACACCACATACCCAGGATTGTCTTAAACCGAGAATGGTTAAATTACTGGTTTTTCTGTTGGCTCAGAATTGCCAGATTGTCTCATGCCAGCAGAGGTCTGCCTGTGTGAAGGTGACTGCAAGCCCCAGGTGAGAGCTTGAAACAAATAATGAGATAGTGGGAATGCAAGAAGTAATGTGCAGATACTTCTGACAGAAAAAAAACAAAGACAAGTCTGCAGATAAATAATGTAATAAGGAAAAAAAAAGAAAGAAAAAAAACAAACCCAAGAACAATGACTCCACACTGATGAAAACAGTTCAAGGCAAAAATCACTGCCTTGCCTTCCTGATCATCAGAAAACCTGACTGTTCAAGTCAACTCAGGGATTTGATGTTTGCAGAAGTATTCCCCTAAGCAGATTCCAGTTACGTCCTCTTGTATAAACTCTCTTCTATTCTTGCTCCCATCATCAGTCCCACAAAATCAAAAGCAGGCAAAGCCCAAGGTAATTTTAGACACACATACATGTGTCTGCCTGGCAAAAGGCTATTTTTAGTAACATGTCACTGTGCACAAACACTCAGCCCAGCCCTTTGTAAAACTGAGCTCCTTAACAATTTAATATCCATGACAGCACCGTAAAAATATCATAACACAGTGGTACAGTCATGTATGCAAGAAAATGCACATACCCTGCTTTGTACCAGAGGTGATCGATACACATTTCTCAGCTCTACAAGGACTAAGAGGCGAATGCTAAAGGGCACTGAAAGGTGTCATTTTGAAAACTGTCATTAAGAGTACTTTTTCTTCACACAGTGCACGGAGAAGCCAATGGTACTCACAGCCACAAACTACTGGAGAGGCCAGTCAATGTATCAGAATATGGCCAGGCATGGATGTCACTGGAGAGAACATTCAGGCTTGTTAAATTCAGTACTTTCACAGAAAACAAATAACAACAAAAAAATGGAATATTTTGTTTTACCCCTCAAGGCAAGGTTAAATCAACCTGTGATGCTGAAGGTTGGAGAACAAGGTATTGCATATGTCAGGGTTTCTTTTCCTAAAGCAGATATTGCTGACTACCAGAGAAAAGGCACTGCCTGTGGACCACTGGACTGCCACTTAAGGAAGTCATCCTGAACTAATGTCAGGTAGAAGTGTGCAATGTGTCATTTCATGGATTTTAAAAAAAAAATAAAAAAATAAAAAGGAGAAAAAACAGCCTCTGGAGAAATGAATCCTGTAGAGTAGAACTTGGATCACAAAAAAAATGTTTCAGTGTTTAGCTACTCCAAATTTTTCTGAATCTTCTGAAGACTTCTCTTATCTTTCACTGCTCTTTGAATGTATTTTTCTCACACTCCTGTCTTAATCAGTCTGGTCACATCTAACAGCTTACAATTTCTTTCAGCTTTTCCATTCTTCCTCCTCCCCTGCCCAAGTGTATGTTGCTTTCTGGGTAATGTGGATTGCTGGACTGCTTTTCCTGCTGTCATTTCCTTTTCTACATAAATCATCCCACACAGACCTGTAGTTTGCATTTGCAAATGAGCACAGATCATATACAAATAGCTGTGGAAGAACCTCCTCTGTAGATGCAAGAGCCTTAAAATAAGGGCACAGTGGGAGTTCAGACATCTTTGCAGCTTCATTCATTTTGCCTTCCTTTGAAAATCTGACTTCTTCATATTATGAGTGAGATATTTTATTTAAACATATTATGACAGCATAATGCATTATGGCAAAGGCAAACTGCAAAGCTGACATCCATGACAGTTCAGTGGAGTAACTGAGAGCCAACAGAACACCATGCTGAAATGGTGGGAACCCAAGTTATGGGTGTCAATTGCCACTCATTCTCCCGCTATTTAAAAGGAAAAAGAGGGAATAAAGGAAAAAGTAGGACTGTACAAAGAACTTCCTCTGAGCTAAATAACCATTTGCAACTGATACTTGCGTCATGGTTATTTCATTAACAACTAACAGATTGAGTCACTGACTAAAAAACAAAAAAAGAAATTGACTGATGGGCAAGAAAGCTTCTACTTGTTTTGAAATTTAACTTATGCTGACAGTAGAGAATGAAAGTGTTGAAACAAAAAGGACAGCAGTTTGCATAACTAACATGACCTTTTGAATGTGATTGTGTAAATGGAAACAATATGCTGCAAATATAGATGGGTATAATTTTGTGTATTCCTACTTTCACTCTACTCAATCCCTCTCCTCCTGTGGATAATCATAATAAGTAATTAGACCTTTATTCATTAAAAGATACTGTCTAAACTCTAGATAAATTATAAGTTGTTGCTATTATTGTTGTTGTTATTGTTGTTGTTGTTATTATTAATTGTTGTTAATATTATTAACATTACGATTACTACTTTTGTTACTATTAGCATAATCATCATCCCTGCCTATACTGTTGCTGCTGTTGTTTAATATTCTAACTTTCTATCTTGCATTACCAAATTCCAGACTTTATTAGAGAAATCCAGTCATATACAGGCATCATTCAGCACTGTTGCCAGACAGGATTTTGAAGCTTATAATACTGCAAGATAAATGTTTTCCGAGAATGACCAAACATTCATATTTCAGATTAATGGTATCTGGCAACACTCAGTATCTGTCTTGTTTCCACTCAGACACCCAATTATTTTTGTTTTCTTACCTCCAACCCTGGAGTTGTAGGCTACTCCAACTCCACATTTTCTGTTGTTGGCTTGCATGGCAATTTCTCCTGCACACCGTGTCCCATGCCTGAATAAATGCAGCAAGAATAAAGAACGCATCATAACAGCTTTGCTGTATTGTACAGAAAGACTCATCAAGAACCTTGATTTATTCAAATTCTTCCTCTCATTGAATGCAGTGCAGTTATTGAAGAGCTTTTGAGTTGTACCTACATAATACAAAAATACTTATTTCTCCTAAGCCTCATTAAACATAATTTTACCTACTTAATGTTCAAAGGAACATTTTCATGAGATGATAAATGCTTTTCTTAATCTCACTGTAGATACCAGTATTTTAGTAGGGTGAAAAAGTGGTATAAAATTATAGGGCTAAGAAGCTGTCTTCAGACAGAAATATGATACAAGTATTTTTTAATCACACGCTTAGACACTTTTTTCCTAAATAACTGGATTTATTTAAGATTTCAGAAAGTGAGCTAGAAGATTTCAGAAACTATTTCTAGTTTTTTCTTGTAACAAACTATTTTCTACGAAATTCTTTTTTTTTTCCCCCATGGGTGATTTTAATTCATCGATACAGAAAGCCTTCCTATTATTCTCAAGGTAAGAACACTGTATAATGTAATGCTACAGATTGTTATTCAATGTCATGCTTCAATGCTTCTGGGCTGAATTCCATTTACTTATTAAAAAAGATTAGAGGCAATACAGGTAGATTTAAGAAATAATGACATCATAACAAGAAGATAAGGGCTTCTTTCTCTAAAATAACACTGTAACAAAGTAGAAATGCCATTTTTCAAATGTCTTATTCATGGGATTTTTATCCTCAGACTGATCTTTCTTTTTTCTCCTCATACAGTGACTTATGTTGTGAATGCTATTGTATTGTCTGATAGGAAACAAGGCACCAATGCATCAGCTTCTTGCTATCTGTACTGAGTAGTGGCATCCTAATTCGTTTAAGAGATTGACTATTTTGTGCACCAGCTTCTAAGGAGGTCTCTCTCTCCTGTTCTCTTTCTTATGGAAAAGATCTATAACTGGACTACAATGGATGTGCCCAGGTCTGACAGACCCATCAAGAGAATTCCTTTTTTTTTTTTAAATTCCCAGTGTAAAGCAGGGAATTGAAGTAAAGCTATACTTTGGGAGGTATCATTCCAGAAACACAGAAAGACACAGAGACACATGAATAGATTATTCCCTTCATCTTGCAGAAACGTATCACCATCTTACACTTAAAAAGACATGAAGAAATTCAGGACACCATAGGGAGATTACAATTATGAAGTTCTTCTTCTGAGAGTTTTATCCCAGTATTTATACCAATGTTATTTGAGAACACTCCCACAAACAGGAACACAGGAGGTTCCTTCTGAACATCCAATAGTGATTCTTTGCATTGAAGGCAACCAAGTGCTGCCACTGGTTGCCCAGGTTGGTTGTGGCCTCTCCCTCCTTAGAAATATTCAAAAGCCATCCTGATCATCCTGGGCAACAGGGTCTAGAGCTCCCTGCTTGAGCAGATGACCTTCAGAAATCCCTACTAACCTCAATCATCCAGTGATTCTGTTACACAAATTCTTCCTCTAACAAAATAATTGCCATGGGACACATACACAGAAATTTTTCCATTTGTATCTTGCAACACACAAGATAACACTGTAATGTTTTGTTCTCTTAAGACAACTCTAAAGCTACTCACTTGTTTTCGTTTGTTGGATCATATCGAGGAAAAGGATCGTGATCATTGTCATTGAAATCATAACTTGCCTTCGGGTCCTACATGTAAATAAAGAAAAGCAGAATCAATTCAGATAACTAGAAAAGGCATTTCTAAATTGCTAACAAAATGGGTTCTAGAGTCTGTATTTATTTACTTGATGTGCCCCATATTGGCAGCAATCAAGCTGGTAGAATTTGATGGCCATTAGCAATTCCATAACTTTTTCATGGAGCTTTAATAATTTATCATTATAACCACTACATACAAATGTGTCTGGGAGCTAAATCTACTAAGGAAAATCAGAACAACAAAATATCCTCTCTACTACCATTGTTAAGTGACATTCAGCTTCCTGTGACACAGACCAAGTTCCAAATCGTGCCTAGGACAAATACTTCAGTCTCTGCTGCAGGAGCTGACTTACAGAACAGACGGTGAGGTGGGGAGGAGCGCCTGTTAATCAAATCTAAAACTGGCTAATCTATTCTACAGCATTCTGATGCTCAAACTTACATAGTTAGCATAGATATCAGTGTGATTCCACTCCAATCCATCATCTAGGACTGTGATGACAACTCCCTTGCCTGTAAATCCTTTCTGCCACACAGGAATAACATGGAGATCCAGTTTGGGCAGGGATGGAGTAATTCTTGTGTCTTGCTGTGGGACAGAAGGGATTAAGGTATGTCAACATACTGTCCATTTATACCAAACAGGTCCAAAGTCATATTTTAAAGGTGCTGTAAACAATCTCAGGCTGAACTTGTGCATTTTGCTCAAATTTTGCAAATACAAAACAAAAATTAGTTTCATCAAATACTTGTGGCACTGAAAGATTTACCCCACTGCTTGAATATCCCTGGTGACCACTCCTGAACAAAAAACATCTTGTATTTTTGGTAAGCAGGCAGCAGAAACTGAAAGGAGTTGTGGAGATGCAACAATGGACCTTGGAGCACTGGGTTAATAATCAGACCTGCTAATGTTTGTTCCTTCCATTTGGTGAGGAGCCAAGACAGTGCCTGCAATGCAGTGAGCTGGACTCCCTCCAAGTGTATTCTCTCCTTGGATGTTAAAGTTATCCAGAGCAAAATAATTAATGGGTAAAACAATTAAGGTGGTGGTTTGTTTGGGAACAACTGTGTTGAATCACAATTTTCTCTTTACCACCCTCATTGTTGTCCCTGTGGTAAATCAGCTGGAAGTATGAATCAATTCTCTTCTGCAGCAAGCTTTTTGAAGACTATCTCCTAAATGGGTCATTTTCCCCTTCTAATACTAAATGAGCAGTAGTCTAATTTAGAAAACATGCTTACAGCCCCCCATAAAAGCACAGATGCAAAAGGAAGCACTTTCTTTCTGTTTCTCTGTGCACAAATACGTTAGCTGACAGCAGGTTTGTGTCTTTGTTTCCAAAGAAATACTGCATAAAATACAAGGCTTAGGAAAAGAAATTTGTTATAGGGATGAAATTTCTTTTATTTTTTGCTATCTCTGTCTGACTGCTTCCATTCAGGAAATTATCCGAGATTTCAATTCTTGTTCTCTTGAATCCATCAAATAATATTTTTTCCTGGTGATGTGGGAAGGAACACTGGATAGAGATAAAACTGTTGGCATCAGATCATAAAAATACAGTAACAGTTATTCCCTACAAGGCAAAAAACATATTTTGGAAAAAAATATCGAACACATTTATGCATTTAATCAGAAAAATTCGATGTTCATTGCGAACAAGGGCAAGTAGCATGATTTTGTTTCTCACGTGTGAAAACTAGAGGGAAAAGTAGTGAAACCCATAAATAGGTAGGAAAAGGAAGTAAATATCATGGAGAGCAGAACATTGCTAGGTTTTTTTTTTCCCCAGGCTGCTTTTATGAATCCTGCTTGTTTGTGCATTTGTCTAATATAGACATCTTAGAAATGTCCTGCTTTTTTGGATACAGGCAAGGAACCAAACAGACATTCGGCTTCAAAGAAAAGCTAAATTCTTACAATTTTTTTTCTGTTCAAAAGAAGTCTGCAGGAATCTTCACGGAAATATTTTATACTGTGTGGTTTATAATTTATCTTCCCTAGCTTAAAAAGCAGCCTAGAGTTTGGTATGATTTCTCTAAGATGAACTGAGGAAAAGTGTTTCCATCCTCTCAGGCCCCATTTGTGCTTGACCTTTCTTTTTCATTTGTTATAGCCACCTTTAATCCCATTCCTATTCTGAGAGAAAGCAAAGAATCTTAGACTGAAGGTACAATGGAAATGATGCACAATGGAAATAGGCTCTTGGAAGAAACCATGTAAAATCTAAATTATCAACTGTATTTCTCAATTGACATATGGAGATAAAAACTATAGAGCACAGGAAATTTTTTCCCTGAGGTTTTGAGCATATGAGAGAGTTTTAGAGACCCTCTAAAACAAAAATCCTAGTCTATGTGGCTGAGGTTCCTTGTCACATGCATGCAGGTGCTTGTTTTCATCTGGTGCAAGTATTCTGTGCTACCAATTTTAATAAAGAAATACAT
>JAODLH010001543.1:51533322-51541488 GCA_027575645.1 Cossypha caffra | reverse complement strand
GTCCCATCCCGTAGCGGTTGGGTTTTCTGCCCCCAGCCCGCGTCCCCTGTCCCCTCGGTGTGAGGGCAGAGCAAGGTGGGTTCAGCATTTTTTGTTCGATTGATTTTCTAACCCGGCACCCACCGGGCGGCACCGCCGCGCATTGTCCTCCGACACCCCTGACACAGATGTGCTGCGTTAATGGGCAAACCGATGATGGTGGGCAAACATGTTTATCCTCAAATATAGTTGCTAATCTTGAACAATTTCTCATTTAAAAATAACTTCAATTTTTATTCTTTTAGTCACATCCAGTGGTCTGCACGTTGTACTTCCGCAGCAATTACTTCAATTTGTTAAACACATATTTCCACATTTTCATTTTGCCTCTGCAGTTTCCCAGCTCCTTCAGTTTTATTTAATATTCTCTCTACCATTTCATTGTCCTTGCATGTGCTAGAAAATGCTTGTGAAAGTTTCCTAATGTTTTCTAAATGCCCTTTGCCTCTGAAATGCATCTTCACTTTAGAGTGTACTGTGTTTAATTTCTTGATTCTTCCAACTTTTTAGCTGTAAATTTTAGCAAGCTGGCTTTAGATCTGTGCTTCAATACTGTGCTTCCTTCCATTTATTATGGAGTGACAGATATGCCTGCCTTGCTTTCATCGGTATCTAAAATGGAAAAATAACCAAAACGTAAATATGAAACAATGAGAAGAGGAAAATATTTTAAATTATCAGTATTTCAGCCCAGACATCACCATGCCAGAGAGGATATGTTTCTGTGCATCTCCATGGACCCACAGGGATCAGAGGACTGTAATCACTGCCACTGCCCTGCCAGCTGTAAGAGTAGGAGCCTCAAATAACAGGAATATGAATGGACCTATGAGAGGAGGAAAGGGTGAGTGTGTAGTAAGCATACTAGAAACGCCAAGAGAATATAAATAAGTATTGATACAGAATAGAACACTGATTAAATGGCACTAGAGCACCATCCTGTTGTTCACCCATGTTTGCTTTCTGCAATATGGTGGAACAAGAGGTCAAGGTTCACCAAAGCCAAGGCAGCAACCAGAGCATGTGGTTCCTGTTCATTTTAATGTATTTTATTCTCTACATGATTTTCTCAGTGTTCACTGCCAAAAATGTCTTTTCTTCACTTTCCTGGATAGATGCCTTAAAGATGCCTCTGTTCCATTTTTAGCATTGCTTCTGAGGCTTTATTTAAATGTGGGCATCTCACCAAGCAACTTCTGATTCCATGTGGGTTTTTCCTGTATGAGTGTTACCACCAGCCTTCTACTCAAAACACAAAGTGCTTTTTACCTCTCATTTCTCATAACTGAGCTGGAAGTTGGCATGGCTTTTTTACTGCATTTTGTATTAAGGAACTCAGTAGAAATATTGTCTCCATACAGAAATAAAATCAGAGTTGTATGTACGTATAATGACAATTTATATCCTCAAGTCTTTAAGCAGTGGTCAGAACATCTACAACCACAGAAGTGGTTTGAAAGTCTAGGGATTATTTTCTAAATTATTAATTAATTCACAAGTGTTTGGTTTTTAAGAAATCCTTCCATGCAGGATGATGGGCTCTGTACAGAGTTCTGAGTTGTGCTACATGCACTTGGTTATGTCATCCATTCAGGAAAGATGCTGTCCAATGCACTACATTCCCAACTAATAATAGCATAATAAATAGGAACAGCTTGCTCAGCAGCACCAGGTGGATTCAAAGATATTTGTTTTATGCTTCATAAACAATTTAGGCATGTTGTTGATCAGTGAAATATTTATTTAGTCCCTACTGCACCCAGGTATTCCACCTGAGTGTAAGACCAGAAACAAGCACAAAGCTGGTTATGAAAATACTTTTTCTTCTTTATAACTTCAGTTTAACATGAAATTCAAGGTAGACCTGCTTCTAGAAGATCCACATCCCCTCTGCACATGATGCAGAGGCTTTTTTTTCAGTGTGTGGTAGCTTAGTGGGAATTGTTACATTTCCCAAGCAGAAATATATCCTTGTAGACCTAGTGCAAAATATTCCTTTGCTCATAGCTAAGATATCTATCAATACAGCATGTAACACTGAGGATGAAATCCTAAGTTACAAGGGCCAGGAATTTAACTGAGTGGATTTTTCTCCCTTATTGTCAAAAGGCATGCAAAAGTTTGAGGCTGTAGCTGTGTTTCTGTACCCACATTTCTGATCCTTCAAAGACTTGTCCATGAGAAAGGGAGACAGGCAGATTTTGAAAAGCCAAACTTTTACACACGACACCCTATTTCCTTGCTTGTTGGTAGACACAACTTATTTAAACCTAGTAATCTTTATTCAAAGTTCAAGTCCATAATCTCGAGCCCAGCTCTCTGTTGGCTGCAGTGGCATCTCTCTAGACATCTGTTCTTGGTGTGGGCATCACTCTCTGCAGCTGGTACCCTGTGGCTTCACCACGATCACACTGATGTCCAGCAAACCCATCCCTTCAGTCAGAACGGTGCAGTGAGGAAAGCTAGAGGAGTTCAGGAGCTTCAGCAACTCTGAATAGTGGCCAGAGCCCTGTGAAATTTATGTTATAGGTTGGGAAGCACAGGCACAGAGCTCTGCAAGCCGTGAATTAAGAAAGCTGTCACAGAAATGAAAGCAGGAAGAAATAAAGTGAGAATGATACATATCTTCTTTGCACCTTGTAGAAGAGGAGCAACTGTCTTCTTGCTGAGGAAATTAAAGAAAGAGCAGAGATAAACAGGAGCAGGACATAACAAAAATCAAAGGCAGGTAAAAGCACCATGTTTATCTGCAGAAAATTCAAAAGGGTTCAGGAGGCTGTCACTGTTCTATCATTTTTGTTTTGTTGCAAGTATATTTTGGATGAAGAAAGTATTATGTAATGACATTTTCCTTTAGATCGGTGGTAATGTAAAAGCCAGACAGAAGATTCATCTCTGATGTCACACCTTGATTAGCCCATTTGATTCTGTAAGATCAAGCTAAGCATATTTTGTCTACCTACAGAGCTTGCTTTCAATAAGTAAACTGAATTTAGATTAAAATACTATTTTTTGATGGGTAAACAATAAGCCCTCTCTGTGAGAAATCAAAAGAGGTTTGTTTAGGGAGCAGGAGGAACATATCCTGAACATGTTACTGAGTCCCTGCACACATTGCTGGGTTGACAGAGAGACGTGAGACCAGGTCTTGACTCTGGGAATCTTCCATCAGAGACAACCAAAGCAGAGACTTGTTCTGTCCACTGCAAGCCTTGCTGTGACCGGAAGAGTGATGCAGAGACAGAGACATATGCTGGGGGGAGCAATCAATGCACAGGGATCAACATTCAACCCAGTCCTAGACTACATATTTTTGGTGCTGAGCATCACTAGCCTTCACCTCTTAAGTGTAGCCCCCCAGCTACTCAGCCATCATTCTTCTTTTATATCTCCCCCAAGTGCATTCACCCAGGAGAACAAAATCTTGTAGAAAACCTGTTACATAAAGGGATAGTTTATGTTTCTGCCTGCAGCTCATTCCAAAATCTTCCTGGTTTTAACACAGCAAGGCTGGTAGGTCTTAGCTGTTGGGAGCTAAATGCCTTTTTTTCAACATACAACTTCAGGCTGTAAAGTATAAAACCAACAAGGAGTTGATACTATTTTACTGATTCTATTTGGAGGGTGTAATCTGAGGATGTTAACACCATTTGAATGGGAATGTGTGTTGTATGTAGCTTTAATTTGCTAAGGCTGGGCACCATGTTTTAAAATGAGAGTAGCTGGAAATGCAGTTTGATGCCTGAAGTGCTTGTGGTGGCTGCTGCAGTTTAATTAGTTAAATACTAAAAAGGGCTGTGCTGCTTGTATTTAGTTTGGCTGTGGACTGAAGAACACTCTTGAAACCCACTCTTTTACAGTACTACTATTTCTTTTTCCGCAGAAGCCAGCATTACAAAGCAATTGGAGGATGGCATAAAAGAGGTCATATGTGCAGGCAATCACAGAGGATTGATGTTTTTCCGTCAATTACAGCCTGTGAGCTCACAGGGCATATTTATTCTGGGGATATTACATTTACTTGGGTAATAGTGCATGAAACATTTCCAGTTTTATAGCAGAAAAACCCCGAGAAGGAGCTAATCATGTCTGCACAAATGAAACACAAACATACCCTCCTGGCCATACGCAAGGTTAAACATGCTTCCTATAGACACCAGGAGCAAGGAGGAAGCAGTTGGGGAACAACCACCTGTTTGTCTGTACTGTTTGCTTGATGGCTGAGGCCAACACAGGGAAAAAAGCCCTGGGAAAATGCAATAGGTGGGGCTGTAGGAGACATGGATGCCATGGGTGCCAGAGAAATGGCAATAATCTGTTTATTTGGTAAGAACAAAGTCCAACTCAAGTATTTTACTGACGGTAATAGAAAGAGCTATTATTTGACTTCATAGTCTGAAGGGGGGTTTTGCAATCCTGATAGAAGAAGTGATCAAAGAAAGAAAATATTTCAAGGAAATATTTTATCACCTTTGTCTATAAACCTGACATTTTAAATTTCTTCATTCTAGTGTTACACTTTCAATAATATTTTATTTACGGTAATGATTTTATTGTCCTTAATTGCCAGCTCTTCAATGAATCCCTATAGGAGGAAGAATAAATTTATAAATCTGTTTCTGATTTATTTTAATAATAACATAACTAATATTTAGCCTTGATGGAAACATTTCTGAGAATTCAAAATTACTGTTTTAGTTACACATTTATTTTAAGTGGGGTGGTTTTGTATGAGTATTTTTAGAAGACTAAGTACATTGATTTTAAATGGCTCTTATGCTGTGTTCCTCCTCTTCATGTTCCATTTCAAGCAGGATGAAACAGAGAAAAGACCGGAAAGAACAAAGACCATGAATACATGAGAGAAGAGAAAAAACAGATGGAAAAACAGATTAAACCCCATTCAGAGCTATATAAAAAGCTGTATTTAAAAAATACCTTCTCTCTCTCTCTCTCTCTCTCTCGTGTTTTTTTTGGGTTTTTTGTTTTTTAAGTAATGAATGGGTAACAAAGAATGGCAATAAATGATAAATTTATTGATGAATGAATGATGAATTTAGGTTAAAATTTCAGGAAAGATTTGTTTTGAGGAAAAGATAGTCCAGCTGAAGAAAATTGGGAGAAACTAGATTGCCAGTGACCTTTACCAAAGCCAGAACTGGGTCTATAATATAAACAGATAAAAGAATCACGGAACAGAACAGGATGGCCAAGGTTGGAAAAGACCCTTAAATCCAGCCCAGCACTGCCCAGCCCACTACTCAGCCATGTCCCTAAACTTGCTTGAAATTGCTCTCATTTCTTCGTAGAGCATAAAATTCCTCTCCTTATTGTTTCACTGCTTAAAGCACTTAACTTTGGCTATGCTATGCCAATGAGGAATAAGTCTAACTTTCCTTAAAATGAGATTAAAACATCCCCATGCTGTTTGGCCAATACAGCATCAGGCTGCAGAAAAGTCAGGCCTGTGCCTGGGTTTTGCTGCTCCTTGCGGCAGCATCTCAACTGTCTGTGGTACACAACCTGCCCTGCTGGGTGACACTTGGCCACACATTATGCTTTTGGGTGTTTTTTCACACTTTTGGTTGCTTCAAGGGCTACCTCTGCCATCTAAGGACTCAAGCGGTGCTTTATATCAAATTATTACAATCTAGCTTCAAAGGTGCAAGAGTTTGGGATACTGAAGTACCAGTGATGGTTAGAAAAGGTTTCTTTAAATACCCTTTGAGTCCAGGTTCAGGTGTGACAAAGCAATGGTATTTCAAAGGAAATCACTCAGCCTTGTCCAAAGCTGACAAACACACAAAACATGTCCTTCTGTTTGTGCGTCATGTATGTGGTTGGAAGCATTTTTACCAGTGCTGTGGCAGCCAAAGCAAACACAAGTTTTAAGGGTAGGGTATGTATTTTAGAAAACACCTTGAAGATGCACCAGCAAGGTCAGAGGTTTCCCACAGCACATGGTGATGCACCCCTCCCTCTAACTCTGTCCCATAGAAGGTCTATCCAGGGCCTCTAGGTTCCCTGGGTCTCCATCGTCTTCTCATCAGAGACTTTTCCTGAATCCAGAAAGGAAAGCCAAGTATGTTTCTCTTACATCATGTACACACTCATCCCACCAAAGCTGCCTGGATCTTGCTGTGCTGGGCTCTGCATCTGTTCTACTGCTGAATTCTTTTCCCAGGGGATTTCCTAGAGGGGTTTTCAAAAACCTTCTGCACCACAGGAAATATAAATTCAAAATAACAAAAAAACTCACCAAGGTGTCACCCTAAACGAAAAGACTATTAAGTGCTAAGAGAACAAAGTTATTAAATATCTTCATATGTGTGGTGTGATGGCCAGGACTGCCTGTCAGGCCTCTACCCTGCTGCTTTCTCCCTCATCCTTCTCCAAAGGGCAGTGGGAAAGAAATAAGCAGCAGCAGCAGCTCATGGGTTGAGATAAGGATAGGGAGCTCACTACTTGCCAATTACTGTTGCAGGCTAAACAGATACAACTTGGAGAAAATTAATTTCATTTAGCTAATTCAATTGAATTGGGAATAATTCATTACTGCTTGGGAATAAGGGTAGGATGGTGAGAGACAAAGATAAGAAGGAAAACCTGTGCTTCCCAGTTCATGGGCTGGAATACATGATCCTGTGTTTAAATGTCCTGTGCCACAGCAAATGGAGCTGCTCTGGCCCTGCTGATCTCAGGGAGGCATCTAAAACTAAGAAGTCGTCTGAGAGGTCTCCTCACCAGTCTGTTGGGGCTTGGCTGTGTCTGTCCCAGCACTCAGCACCATCAGAGGGGCATGGCTGAGACAGGGACCCATGCCAGCAATAAGCACAGAAGAAGGGACTGAGCAGCTGTCTTCCACTTCAGTTTCTGCTCATGGGCTTTCAGCTTAGAGGTGGTTTCACCATCTCACTTTCCCATCTCCTCCCCCTGGAAAGTAGGAAGAACAAGAAGATGGCATCTGGATCTGCTTTTTTCCCTTCAGTTAGGAATAAGAAGGATCTGGTCAGGTATTTGAGATAAAGACAGCAACTGGGAGAGGTAGCGGACGAAAGTTAGATTGGTAACACCCAGAAGAGTGAAATAATTGTGGGGAATATTTAATTGTTGCAATGTTGTGAGGGGCCAAACACTGGAGTTTTACCATGTTCGTAAATTGGCCACTTTTATTGGTGTTGTGATGGCACTGCTTTTGTTTTGATGTGGGGAATGTTTTGGTGTGGGGAGAGCTCCTGTGCAGGAACTCATTCTCAGCCAGGAGCTGTGGCTTACAGAGCGAACCCACACTGGCATGGGCTTATCTGAGGGACTGCAGCACAGGAAAAGGGTCTGTGCTGGAGCAGGAAAGGAAGTCTGAGGAGAAAGGAGTGTCAGAAGGAACGTTATGAGCTGCTGACAGTTTTCATTCTTCATTGCCTCACATTGTTTGGGTGTAAAGATGTAGAAGGGTTGAAGGGTTGAAAGGGAAGGCTTTTTTAGCTTCCATCTTTGTTTCTAACCATTCTTCATTTCTACTTGGCACTGATAATATAATTTTCAGCAAACCATGTCCGTTTTGCCCGTGATGGTAATCAGTTTGTGATACCCCTGTCTTTATACTGATTCATGAGCTTTTTCATCTCATTTTTTCCCTGCTGCACTGAGGAAGGGGAGTGAGAGAGCAGCTGGCTATGTGTCTGTCTGCCAACCATGGTCAACCCACTCCAGTTCATTTAGATGCCAGTCTGGCTAGGATGGAGGTCATTTTCCTCACAGCACCCTGTGTGATGCATTGCTGTGAGCTGTTGAGGTTTTCCTCTCTCTTCCCTCCACCCTGTCCCAAAGCAAGGAGTCTGGGGGTGGGATGGAAGTTAGGAGGGGACATGGAGATATTCAAGCTGACCTTGGGGCTATCTCACGCCATATGAAGTCAGGCTCAGCAATAAAAGCTCAGAGAAAGGAGAAGGAAGATGGCAGGTTGGTGATAATGGCACTTGTCTTTGCAAGTGACCATCAACCAAGCTGAGACTCTGCTTCTCAGGAAGCAACTGGACATCTGCCTGCCAACGGCACATGCTGAATTAATCCTTTATTTTGCTTTGCTTACATGGGCAGCTTTTGTGTTGCTTAATAAACTCCATTATC
>JAODLH010001543.1:51525822-51528322 GCA_027575645.1 Cossypha caffra | reverse complement strand
AAGCAACAATCACCACTATGCAGAGCTTTGAAATCCCAGACTCTACTCAGCACTTTGCTGATACCAAGAAAAAGTCAACAGATGTCCACCAAACATCAGCAATATATATTTAATTTTGGGGAAAAAACCCCAGCAAACATATGTATCTACTGAAACCTTATTTCTAGGATTTCCTTCAAAATCCTCTTCAAACTATACTGATGGCAGAGATAAAATAATGTAGATATATCAAGTCCCACCTCTGATCATGTTGGCATAATTTTGGTTAAAATGTGGCCTTAGATTTGAATTCCCCCTCCATAATCATAAAACCATAGAATTAAAGAAGCATTGAAACATTGAATCATAGAACGATTTGGGTTGGAAGGGACCTTAAAGACCATCCAGTTCCACTCTGCCTGCCCCTAGACCAGGTTGGTCAAAGCCCTGACAAACCTGACCTTCAGCATTTCAAGAGATGGAGTATCTACAACTCCTCTGAAAACCTGTGCTAGTGCCTCACCACCCACACAGTGAAGAATTTCTTCAAATGTCTATTTCTCTTAAACCAAGTTTTTATCTAAAAGCAGAAAAAATCCATAGCTGTGTTGTTTTGACAGCAACCCTGCCTGGTTTTTCCTTGTGTAGCTCCAGAGGCTGCCCACATGTGTTGGTTCATGCCCTAAGAAGAGCACAGAGACCCTCAGAATGCAGCAGCAAGGATGCCAGCAGATTTTTGGGAGTGTGTGGCCTCTTTTTATTTCTGAGGGTCTGTTGTGTTCTGTCAGGGCAATGCAGGTTCTGCCCTGTTTTTCCTTCCCCTTTGATCTGAAATAGATGAGAATCAAGGCTGCTCTCTGGCTCCCTGTCTGCTATGCTAATAACGGTGCTGGAGAACAAGGCACAAGAAGGAAGGATGAAAAAAAAAATGCATGAGAAAAAGTGGAAGCCCTAAAGGAAACTTTTAATTTCAAAACACTTGTTGGCTGCTTGTTTGGAGTGCTTCAATTTAAACAATATACAAAAGGCAGCGGCCTGAATCCTCCCAGTTGGAGCCTTGGGGAGACCAAGGGAAGTGCCTCAGCTGCTGCTGCTCTATGCTACTGAGCAGAACACAAGATGCTCTTGTTTCAATTTATTTTTAGATATGGAAACCTCTGCTTCACTCTGATACTCAGCATTGCTGCACTGAGAGGGCTGTCAGAAGAAATTCAGTTTCTATGCTCCCTTTTGCTGTGAACTTATCATCTACAGCTCTGAGCTCTGCTCAACATTTCCAGCAAAATCTTATTCTTCAGACTGTCTTGATGTTTTTTTAAGCACTGACGCCACTCATAAAATTTCAGAAAAATAAGATAATTAGCGCTGCTTCTAAGTAACTTTTAGGGAAAGTCAGCTGCTCTGCATTCAGCATGTGCTCAAGCAGTATTCTTCAAATTCTTGAAATTCCATCTCCAGCTTCCCGGAGGAACAGGTGTGGATGAACAGGTCACATCTAAACTGTGTCATAACTGAAGTGGCACCAGAAAATTACAGATATCAGAAACCTTCAGACTATGTTAAATATGGAAAACTAAAATTAGCACTGAAGAAAATAGAGAAGATGAAGTGAGATTTGTGGTAAGAGCATTGTGGTAGTGGAGGATACCTTCTGTCAATGCTTTTAGGAGGTGTGTTTACCAGGAATTTTGGTATTAGCTCTGATCTCAGTTGTCATCTGCCACTGCTAAACAATTTGCAGTTGTTCTCCTACCCATTTTCTTAGGGGTAAACAGCACTTCTGAGCCCTTCTAGCTCCCAAACTGGCTCATGGTTTCTTGAGAGGAAAGGTGCGGGTGAAGGAATCAGCCAGTGGTGGCCACCATCCACAGGACACAGGTCACTGCCAACATCCCCGCTGTCCCACAGGCACCACTTGCCTGGGCAGACCATTTACTTTCCCTGCTGGATTCATAAATACTGTCTCATTCTTCTCAAACATTGCAGTAGCCCCATGCTCCTCCATACATGCTTGAAAATTATAGAAGTAATTAAAAACAATGTTCCCAACATGAAGGTAAGAGCAAAATAACCAAGCTAAGCAAGCTGTCAGATTAATAATATTAATTTATTTTTCAATAAGCCCTGATTCCTTTGAAATAGGTTGCAAGCTTGAAAGAATATATTTCTGTATACTGAGTTTCCTGCTTAATTGCTGCAGCTAACCCATTTCAGGCAGGCTCCCTTTCCCCTATTTGCTCCCCTTGAGAGAAGCAACAGCCTGTTCTAATGAAGAAGCATTTCTCTTGATCTCTGTAGAGCCTCTCATCCTAATTGCAGCTATCTCATTTAAAAAGTCTCCTTATCTTACCAATTAGAAATCAGCCCCAGGGTTGGATTTCTGTCCTCTCGGCTCCCCAGCAGGGAGCTAGAGGCTTGCAATTAAGCTTGAGCCTTTTTCCCTGTCTCCTGAGCTGACAGGCTGGTTCAGACGAACTGATGAAGGCAGGATGTATTATTTGTGTAAGGTCCCTATAAGCAA
>JAODLH010001543.1:51506899-51520948 GCA_027575645.1 Cossypha caffra | reverse complement strand
AATGGATCCAAAGTTATATTGAAACTGGGAGCGCCTGAGGTGATTTGTGTTTGAATCGGTGTATCTGGTTTTTCCCATCTTATTAGGGACCATTTAAAAGGTTCATGTGATAAGGCCGTCCCATGTATTAACATTATATTCATCCATATTACACAACCCCCTAGAACCAGGTGACATCCACTGCCAGAATGAATTTTCCTTTCCATTTTCTCTTCTACCTTCTTTCCCTTGTTACCTCCCTTTAAACCCTGTTCCTTTGGGACCTTGAGTGCCGTATTCATATTCTCCTTATTCTGTTGGCTCCCCCCTTCCCCACAACTTATCCCTCTGCCTCGCCCGTCGACTCGGTTGCTACGAGCCACGGGGTAAGCCATCTTCTCGGCAGCAAGGATGTTCTTCAGGGGCGGGATAGGCTCCTCTTTCCCACTTTCTCCTTTTGGAGTTCCAATTTTTCTTCTTTAATGGTGGGATATCGCACCTGAGTTTCCTCTCTCTTTTTCGGCACTTCACTTCTAGGATGTCCACAATAAAAGGAACAAAGGGCTCGTTAGGATGGCAACAATAAAGGTCAGGGTTCACTCCCTTTGAATATATCTGCCACCAAGGTGCAGATCCTACTTTTAACTCCCGTGCTGCCACCTTCTGGTTTAAAACCCAGGTAGTCAGCTCCCGTTGTTCCTCCCAGCAGGGTTGGCATACACTCTTAGGAGCCCTCCCTCTCTGGCAGTGAACCCACCACGGTTCTTTACAAATCTTACAAGAAAAACAAGCAAACGGGTAACAATTACAATCTAACCAGCTACACTTTACCCTTATGTCCCTATGATTAACGTGCCCCTCTCCATTCCATAATTGAGATTTATATTCTAGTCTAATGGGTCGATAATAGGGTTGTTGAGCAAGATCCTCTAAATATTTACAATATCCAGGGGGCTCTGAGTGCCCTATTAGTTCTTTTTGTAACACCCAGTTTTCCCCCACCCAAATATCCCCCGAGTCCATTCGGCAGTGTACCGAAATCCAGTCTTTCCCGCAACTTCCGCTACAGTATCTCGGTATCTCTCAGGACTGCGTCCTTCTCTTTAGGGTTAACTTCAAATCCCCGGCTGTGCCCTTCACTTCCCAATCAGGGTCTTTAGTGAATTTAGATGGGTCTACTGGTCCTTTTATTCGGCTCGCGTGAGTCCACCCTCTTTCCGCGGTGCGTACCGCTGTGTCCGTTGTGAGCAATACCAGGTAAGGTCCTTCCCACTTAGGTGTTATTGGATTCTCTTTCCAACTTCGGATCAATATCCAATCTCCGGGCTGTACCTGGTGTAACACAAGATCCAGCGGTGGTCTCTGGGCCCACATTCCCTTTTCCCACAGTTGTTTCTTAAACTTCATCAGGGTTATTAAGTACTTGTTAATATATTGTTCACTAATGTTTGGGTTAGTCTGTACCCTCTCTAAATTGTATGGCATACCATATAACATTTCAAATGGAGAAAGCCCCACGTCCGCTCGCGGTTGAGTTCGGATATTTAGCAAGGCCAGTGGAATACATTTTACCCATGATAGCTTAGTTTCCAATACCAATTTAGTAAGTTGTTTCTTTATTTCCCCATTCATTCTCTCCACTCTGCCCGAACTTTGGGGATGCCAAGGGGTATGCTGTTCCCATTTTATTCCTAATACATCCGCCAATTCTTGCGTTATTTTGGATGTAAAGTGTGGTCCCTTATCAGAGTCAATGGTCTCCGGTACCCCATATCTAGGGACTATTTCCTCCAACAGGACTTTTATAACCGTTCGTGCTGTCTCCCTTGCAGTTGGGAAGGCTTCCACATAGTGGGTGAGGTGATCTACTATCACTAAGAGGTATTTGATCCTTCCCACTTTCGGCAACTCAGTAAAATCTATTTGAAGATTAGCAAAAGGTCTTTTCGCCAATGGCCTTCCCCCATGAGGTAGCTTCCTAAGGTTACTTCGGTTCACCCGTAAACAAATAGGGCATCCCTTGGTAATATGCTTGGCCATATCGTGGAGCCCGATACTCATGAACCTAGCGGCAAAATGATCCACTAACCCTTGAGCTCCCCAATGTGTCTTCTGATGTAGTTTGTATAATATTCGTTGAGCCACTGCCTTGGGTAACACTTCCCGTCCATCCTCTAGCATCCATTTTCCCGACTCCTCTTTAACCCCCATTTTCCTCAATTTTTCCTTTTCCTCGTTGGTGAAAATTATGTTAATACTTTCCTCATTGTGTATTTCCTTGTCCCCTTGCCCCCCTTTTTCTTTTAGGACCATTTCTCTCATTGCTGCCTGTTTTGCTTCTTGGTCTGCAGCGTTGTTCCCCCTATTTCTGAAATCTATTCCCCGTTGGTGTCCCTTTAGATGGACCACGGCTACCCTCCTAGGTCCTCTTAAAGCCCGCAATATTTCAACTATCAGTTTCTGATGCACTAGGTCCTTTCCCTGCGAATTGATCAAGCCCCTTTCTTCCCATAATTTCCCAAAGGTATGGACTACCCCAAATCCGTATCTGGAGTCGGTGTATATCGTTCCCTCCTTTCCCTTGAGGAGTTTTAAAGCTCTTAATATGGCATATAGTTCACATGCTTGTGCAGACCAGGATTTATCCAAAGTGCCTGACTCTATTACCTGCAGGTCTGGGCCCCCCACGATTGCATATCCTGATCTTCTTCTTCCTTCTATCACCCTAGAGGATCCATCTACGAATAATCTTTCGCCATCCTCCAATTCCTCCTCCTCCAGATCGGGCCTAATCTTTGTTTGTTCCTCTATGGTAGCTATACAATCGTGGGTTAAAGACTCATGCTCCGGTTCCCCGTATAAAAATGCAGCTGGGTTTTGTAGCGTGGTAGTTTCCAGAATTAAATCGGGTGCCTCTATCAAAATTCCTTCATACTTTAAAAGTCTTGCATCGGAGATCCATTTATCTGCCTTCTGCTGCATCACACTCCGGATGTTATGAGGAGACATTACTCTGAGACTACTATTAAAGGTGATTTTTCTAGCTTCTTCTACCAATAAAGCACATCCTGCTACAATTTGCAAACATGTGGGCCATCCCCTGCTCACTGGATCTAAAATCTTTGATAAATATGCAACTGGCTTCTTTCTTCCCGCCCAATCCTGAGTAAGTACCCCGAATGCAATACCCTCCTCTATGTTCACAAACAGAAAGAATGGCCTTTTCAGATCTGGGAGGCTCAGGACTGGGGCATGGATCAAACTTTCTTTTAATTCCTGGAGCTTGTCCGTGTCTTCTTGGTTCCATTTCATCAGTCCTTCCTGTGTTAATTTATGATACAGAAATCTGGCCTTGCTACTGTAATTTTCAATCCACTGCCTACAGTACCCAGTGAGTCCTAAAATCTGGCGAATCTGTCTCTTATTTTTCGGTATTGGTAGCGACACAATTGCCTGGATCCTTTCAGGGTCTATTCTCTTTTCTCCCCTTTTTAAATAATGTCCCAGATATTTAACTTCTTCTTCCACAAATTGTAGTTTAGTTTTGGAAACCTTCAGCCCTTTGAGTCCCAGAAAATTCAGTAACCGGATACTTTCTTTCCTTACATCCTCCTCACATTTCCCTGCCAACAATAGGTCATCTACATATTGTGTCAGGGTCACCCCCGGCCTTGTTTGATAATCCTGTAAAATCTGTTCCAGTGCCTGTCCAAACAAGTTCGGGGATTCAGTGAACCCCTGGGGTAACACTGTCCACCTAAGCTGTTGCCTTCTTCCTGTATCAGGGTCTTCCCATTCAAAAGCAAAGTAATCCCGGCTTGCCTCATCGAGGGGGCAGGCCCAAAAGGCATCCTTTAAATCTATCACACTATACCATAAATTGTCAGGTCCCAGCTTGCTTAAAAGTGTATAGGGGTTTGCTACCACGGGAAACCTGGCTATGGTTCGCTTGTTTATTTCCCTCAAATCATGCACTAAGCGATACGACCCATCCGTCTTCTTGACAGGGAGTATGGGTGTATTGTAGGGTGACATACAGGGCTCCAGTAATCCCTTATTTAGTAATCTTTCTATCTCAGGCTTTAGTCCTCTCCTCCCTTCTGGGGAAATGTGGTATTGTTTTATTCTCACAGGAATTTCGGGATTCTTGATCTTTACTGTGAATGGGGCTATTTTTAGTTGTCCAACACTTCCTGGACTATACCACACATCAGGGTTTATTTCCTTCTCATCCTCTTGTCTAAGGGGACAAAGCTTAATCTGCAGTTCCTTTTCCACCACCTCTATTTGGATTCCTAATTCTACAATCATGTCTCTTCCCAACAGGTTATAATCAGATTCTGATACTAGCAAAAAATCTCCTACCCCTATTTTTGATTCCGATTCTACCATCACCCTTTTTATTACTTTTACTTCAAAAGGCTCTCCTTTTGCCCCCACCACAGTGACGGTCTCTTTAGACAGGGTGCATCCCTTGGGCAAGAATTGAATCGTAGATCTTTCTGCACCCGTGTCGACCAGGAAAGTTATCTCCTGGCCATGGGGACCCACTCTCAGTTTTATCAAGGGCTCTTTTTGTTGTTTCCGGGTCCCCATTAGATAGAGCCCCTGACCCCTCTAATCTGCTTTGAATTCTTTCTCATCCCTAATTCGGACTCGGCATTCCCTCTTGAAGTGTCCCCGCTCCCCACAGTAAAAACACACCTTTAGATCTTGCCTCTCTCTTGAATCTCTCGGACCCCCAGATTCCCTTACAGGCCGTTTTTGTATCTTTTCCTGATCTTGCCCTCTGCTTTCCCGTACCGCAGCAACCATCATTCTAACCTGTCGTTTATGACTCTCCTCCTCCCTTCTCTTAGTAACTCATCCAGGCCTCTATCCTGCCAATCCTCCATCTTCTGTATCTTTTTCCTAATGTCTTCCCATGATTTTGAGACAAAATGTACCTTCAATACTGCCTGTCCCACCTGGCCATCCGGGTCTATTCCTGAATAGAGTTGAAAGTTCTTTCGCTGCCTTTCTGACCATTCCGTGGGGGTTTCATCTTTTCTTTGCCTTTCATTAAACGCTTTATTGATGTTTTGACCTCTTGGGGCTGATTCCCTAATCCCCTGAACTATAATAGTTCTCAAATCCTGCATGTGAGTTCTATGGGCCTGGTCCTGGTGATCCCAGTTTGGATTCTGGAGGGGCCATTTTATATTCGCCGCCGGCCCTCGGGCGTGTTGGGCGTCCCAAATACGCACCCCCTCCCTCCTAATCATATTCTTTTCCTCCGCAGTAAACAGAATGCTTAAAATGGATTGCAACTCTTCCCACGCGCACATGTTTGGTCCTAAAAATTGATCCACTCTCTCAGCTACTCCCAGTGGATCCTCCAATAAGTGTCCCATCTCCTTTTTAAAGTCTCTCACATCTCCGGAGCTCAGGGGTACTGATATGAATCCTATTCCTGCCTGTGGTCCCCCCATGGGCATCTCCCTCAGAGGAAATAACCCTTCCCGAGCCCTGCTCCGAGTCGTTGGCCCCGTGTATCCTGATTGGTCTGAATCAGATTCCTCCCCTGGGGGCGCATTAGGACCTGTTGCCTCCTGCACTTGGGGTGGAGGCACATATGGGGGAGGGGCTATCATAGTCTCCTCGGCTCGACCTCCCTTTTTCTTTCCCTTATCCTCCTTAGATTTTTCTGTTAGTTTGAAAATAAATGCTTCTGGGCGGCCTACCCACACCCTTGCGTACTCACTCTCCTCCGAACAGAAAGGTTTCTTCGTATTCACCCAAATATTTAATTTTTGTTTCACCCAATCCTCGGAGGACCCAAATATTGGCCAGAACACATTTTTTTGAAATTTCCTTTCCACCCCACACCTCTATACAATAGTGTATCATCCTAGCCTTATCTTTCCCCCCCGTATTAGAAAAATGTTCCCAGTTATCTAATAGAAATCCTAAGGGACTATCCCTTGGTACGGGTGGAAGTTTAATCTCTGCAGGAGGCTTGCTCCTCCCCTGCCCCATTCCTCCGGAGTACCTCCACTCACACAACAAATATCGCTTTCGCTTCCCCTGTTTCGTGGCCCAAGCCCTCGCGGGTCAATGGGAACCGCACTACTAAGGGTCCACACTCGCTTGGGGAATCTGGCTGCCAGTTCCCCTCTCACACACACGCACCAAGTCGCCGTACTCCGGGATCCCGACCCCGCCCGAACGGATCCCTATACTTACGCATCCTGCGTCTTCGTCCGGACTCTGTGCACAAAATTTAAGGGGTCTACCGGGCCCTCTTCCCTTTGCCCTTGCCTTCTGGATTTTAGGTTCGTCGGTCGAGATGAGAGCGGGGGTTCCCGTCCCCCGGGACCACCAAAAAGGTGGGGCGCGCCTTCCCACAGGCGGGGAATCCCCCCCCCAAATCCCGATCCGAGTCACGGCACCAAATTGTTATAAATGAGCACAATGGGCCATACTCAAATCCAATTTTAAAAATTTATTAATTACAGAAGGCAAAGGCAAATTTCAGCGCTGGGTGGCAGGGAGTCTCTGCTCCGCAAAACTGCCACACCCCTCCCCAGAGTTCATCTCTTTTAAGTCCTCCAACTTCTGGGTACGTGTCGTTGCTATGGGGTCTGCACACGTCTCTTCGGTTGCTATGGGGTCTTCCGCCGTCCTTGCTGATCTTGCAGAACCCTTTGTTCTCCTGAAAATTACTGAGACATCCGGTTATCAGGCAAGTTTAAGCAATCAATAACTACAGTAACTGAACCACATCCGGTTTTCTACAACGAACAAAAAGGCCTTCAATCTCTGACACACAGCACTTCTGAAAACTGTGTCAATGTATCACCACTCTCACTGTAGAAAGCTTCTCGCTTTTCTCCAGTCCCAGGCGGTGTTAGAAGTGCAGTTAGAACAGCACAGGTTCACTGATGGTCCCACCTAGCATCCTCCCGTCCCTCAGCACATCCTGCTAGGGGGATGCACAGATTTGACATTAACTAACTGGAAACCTCTTTTTTGCCAGATCCCTCTGCTTGCCCTGTCACAATCAAAGCATTAGGGCAGGAAATCTGGTGCTGCATGACTCAGGGGTGATCTGCTAGGCTTGCTGTCACCCCTGCCAGCCCCTCTCACCCAGGCTGCTTGCTGCAGGCTGCTTTCTGATGTCCCCGCGAGCCTGGGTGTCACCATCGTGATATAATCTCCTTCTGCAGAAATTTAATTAGCACACTGAAAGAGCTGACCTTTCCCGAGATTTTCTTTTTCTCACTATGCTAAAAATATCCCACTGAATATGTCAATAGTATCCTTCCTGTGCAAAGCTCTCTGACAGCCTGTTGTAAGGGGAGAGGAGTTTTAAAATGATGGTTTTCGTAGAGAATGAGAGAAATGGGCCTTGGAACATTTGGAATCAAAATTATTATGGTTGTCTTATGCTAAAAAAAAAAGCAAAACAAAACAAAAACTGAAACAAACAAACAAAAAAAAACCCAAAACCAAGCAACCAAACAAAAAAACCCACAAAAAACCACCAAAACAAAACAAAACAAAACCTGCAAACAAACAACAGAAACAAAACCAGCAAACAGCACACCACCTTTATCGTGGTGCATTTTACATCAGGACTAGTAATCAATATTGCAAGACATTTTGCAAAAGAATTTTATTTCTTAATCCATCACTCAAGGATAAAGGGGCTGGGAAAATTAAGCTGATTTTAATCTTTAATTTTGAACTGATTTTAAGATGGACATCCTACAGGCTGTCCATCTTGCAAGTTCTGATCAACAAGAATAGAAATCTGTTTCTTTACGACTTGCTAATGTTGCATTTGCCTTCACTGAAAGAGCACCAGCTGTTGCTGTTCAGTATGCTAAGTGCCTATATGTAGGTATAAAATGTGAATTTATGTATAAAATTGTATACATATATGTATAAAATGAACTTTAGCTTGTTTTAGAGCATGGGCTGCCTATATGCAATTTGCTAGTAATCACATTGCCTCATAACAAGTGATAATTTCCTGCTGGAAATCTTAGTCTTCAAAACTGTAAAGAGAAATAAAACATTGCATATTTCCAGATTTATTGTGTTTTTGTTATAATAAAAAACATCTATCCTCTTCAGTTGTCCCTTTTCTACTATTTTCGTGTGAAAGAAAGTAGCAGCTGTGTGATCCAGCTGGGCCAGGACCCTCTTCTGCCCCCACAGCAGGTAGCGCTAAGTTCATTCTGGGCTCACAAAGCTCAAATCTTCATCTTTTTGACACTAAATAAACACCTCTCCTACAAAGTAAACACGCATTTCAAACCAGAAAAATGCTTTTCCTTATGTATTTATGGGAGTAATATTTATGTAGTAGTGTCTTGGTTTGATTTGGGTTTGCCAATTTTATATACTCAATTTCTCTTGGAGATGGGATTTATGAGACAAACAAGGCAGGCCTAAAACTTAAAAGGCTGTAAAAAAGAAATTTATTAATAACACAGAAAAAAAATAAGAAATTCGGAATAAGATTTCCAGATCATTCCATCCTCCCCCCCCACCTTCCATATTTCTGAACAACATAGAACACTTCAGTCAGTTTTCCACTTAAATAATAATTTCAGTTCACTCTAGAGAGAAAAGTTCCTTTTTTGGTTTAGCCATAGGGGGTGTTTTCACTCTCACAATTTTCATCCGCCCAGGAAAATCTGCAAATTGTGGGACTCCTCCCATTTTCACAGTCCTTCCAGAGCTGTGCTATGGGTTATATGAAACACATGGAGTACTACTTTTAAGAGCAAGCTTTTCAAAGACAAAAATTCTCTTCATCTCTTTTTCCATTAAATGTCTGTCCATCTTTCCAGTCTCCAGAACAGAGACCTCACTCCCTCAAGGCAAAGGATTCTTTTCCAAACACTTCAACCCCCCCAAGTAGTTCTCCACAATTTAAAGGAATGTTCAGTGTAGTCCAGTCCCCCCCATCCATAGCCCACAAAAAAGGTTTTTCAGCCCAATTATCCGTGACATCTCTTCAATCTCTTCCCATCTGGAAACTTGGCTCTTATCTCACTGATTTAGTATACTTCCTGCTTTATTCTTCTCATTCAGTGAAGGTCAGGAGATCTGCAGTCTTATCCGAGCATTAGAAGGGTTAAAATTGTACACAGAAGATGAAGGGAGCCAGGTCATGCCATCTTGGAAACTGTATCAAGACTTTCTGGCTGCACGGGCTGCGTGAGGGAGACTCGGCTGGAACAGAGTCCAGCTGCATTTCTCCCAAGCTGTGTGGGCAGCTGGGGGGGGGAACTAGGATCTTAGCAAAGGTTTCTCTTTCACCTGGCCATCAGGGCCCCTAGCTGAAAACGGGGGGGGGGGGGCCGGTAGCTCCCCCACCCCTGCCTGGCCAGGCCGCATGAGGAGGGGGGGCTGGCACAGGCAGAGTCGAGCCGGGCTGGATGGCCTTACTTCCAGCAAGCCAGAAGGAAAAAGAGACAGATTAACTTTACCGGTGTAATTCATGAAAGTGAAATAACTTTTTAATTGGTTACTCAGCCTGTCAATTATTAAATCAGGTTTCCGATTTGTCCCTGCAGTTCACAGGGGAAGTTCTCATAGAGGAAACAGCCCCGTTTGTCTCTGTGCTTTGTGCTCCTCCCGTCAGGTGACTTTTCACGCACAACGAGCGCAATTAGGCAGTGCTATTCTTAAAACACAAAACTTGGCTCAGAAAAGTTAGCAACTTTTACAGGTGAAATAGGCCCAGATCTTCTCCTGCACCCTGTTTTTGAGATCTCTTACATAGTATGCTTCTTTCCAAGAAAAGTTTGGAAAAGAAAGTGGATCCACACTTTCAGGATTATAACTTTTGATGGAGTTGTAATATATGTTATAAAATAATTCGTGTTTGTGTGACAGTTATGTGGAATAAAACATGCCGGTATGAAAAATATAAAAATCTTTAGAACACACGCAGCAGTTGGGGAAAAGGATTGCCTCACAGGATTCTAAAACTACAGCTGGCGACAAAGAGAAGAGATCTAAATTAGCAAGTTAATAGATGTGGCTCCAGCGGAGATGGCTCTTTCTGAGACAGTCCAGGAAATACCCAAGCAATGAACACTTGATAAGTATCACCAGTCAAGATAACCAGAGTCGTCAGGAACATACATCTCAATACGGATTCCCGTAAACCAACATCGGCGTTCAACATTCGTCGCTTCCCAGAAATGGTTTTGTCCAGCCCAGCACAGAGAAGGAAAACTACATGAATATGCGAAGCAACGGAAAAAAAGAAGAACCTCTGCCCCAGGCGGGAAAAACTGTGTAAAACCAACCCGGCAGAAACGACATTCGTGAACAGAGGGGATCCAAAGCGATAGAGTTCAGATTAGTGTGTTCACCCAGCGCTGAACCCGGGCTCCAGAAGTTTGATTGTGGCTATCTAAGACCGTATTTTAGTCTCGAAATAAAAATATTTTCTTTTGATTATTCTTAATTCGGCTTGATCATTTTATTATCTATAACAGAGTGAAAAAATAGTGAGCGTCAAAAGCCTGTGCCATGCCCATGTAAATTATAAGAGTGACTTAATCCAGGTTCACCTTGGCATCATAAAACTGGCATGAAGCACAACAGTCTTCTCATTTGCTGGCAGATATTTATGATGCCTTTTTTAGCGCTTTTGGCATTGCTCAGGGAATAAAACAGCAGTATCTTGACTTTATATCTTATTTTACTGCAGAAGTTTGGAAGCCTGGGTGGCTGTGAGATAGAGAAAAAGGTAGTGCTCTTTATCCAGGGGCAATAAAGGCAATTTCCATCTCTTGGACAGCAGGAATGCCACCGGCAGTGGGTAGGGCAGGGATGCCACCACGAACCTTTTGGGGATGCTTTTCCTTACCAGCTTCAGGGCGTGCAGGACCAAAGCCACCACTCAAAACTCACCTTCGCCTTGGGGTCTGAACTTCTCTGAGCCAAGAAGGAGTTTTACAAACAGGCTGCAAAGTATCTGCCTGCCTGGCCCTGCTGCCAGCACTCATCCATTGTGCTGACACAGCCTCTCAGGTTTTATTGATCTGCCCTGAAAGCTGGCACCCTCTTGGCTGGTAAAACAGCTCAGGCAATTTAGCTTGTTGTTGTTGTTGTTGTTGTTGTGGACTCTCTGCCCCCTGAAATGTGAAAGTGTTTGTATTTTCAATGCACCTTAAAAAGGACAATTTTCTTCTGATTTTTGTGGCCATTCCAAGGTCACACAGCAGCCCAAAGTGGTACCTGAATCTGGATTTTAGCAGATATAAAACAAAGGAGTGATTGATTTGATCATGAAGGCTTAATCCACCCTGAAGGATTTGCACTTCTCTTTATGCAGCACCTGAGATGTTATAGTAGCATGAAGAGACATTATTTGTGATAATGCCAGGTTCATGAAGCACTAGTTATATGCATTCGCTGTAACACCACAGTTTTTGATCTGTTTTGGAGGGGATAATAGGGAAGAATCTGTTTTTGTAGGCACTTATATTTTTCTTGGTTGACTTTTAACCTTCCTAGTGGCTCAGTGGGGCTGTAAAAGAAAATACCTGCTCCTTCCACGTGAAGCATCCCTATGTCCAACCCTCCCCTCAGGCTGAGCAGCACTTGGCAGATCCCCAGGAGATGGGTAAAAACTCTCCAGCACTGACCTCATGGTGCAGGAAAAATGATAGCAGGACCAACAAAAACTGGAAACAACAGGATTTTTTTTATGAAATTGTGGATGCTTATTTGGTGTGCAGCTCCACTCAATCGAGATGCTGTTAATTTAAAATTAAAATGGGAACTGATGTAGAATTTACCCTTCAGTGCTTTCCCTGAGGATTGATAGCATCCTGCAGGCCTGAAAGATCTGCAAAAGCATTTCATAACAATAACTGTCACGCATCAGACATAATTTTTGGGGAGGTGCTGCAACACAAAATGTAGCCCAGCCAAAACCAGAAGTATATAGTTACTCTAGCAAGGTACACCTGACCGTTTATCTCCTGAGCTGTTGCTTGAAATTCTGCTTTAAGGTGTTTAATACCAGGGTATGCAAAGTAGAGAAAAACCTTCATATGCAGAGAGAGTAAGTGTCAGGTAATGAGGATAATTGAAGGAGGCTGATGCAGTAATGATTATTCATTTTTCAGATACCCTTTGCATAGCCATTTTTTAATAAAATCTCTGTTGGTTTATGGAGTGCAAACTTTCACAAACTCTAGGGGAAAAAAAGATAGTTAAAATTATCTTGAATTAATCTTCAAGAATATTTAAAGAATTCACAGAGGCAGCAGTGAGAAGGTAGAGCTTGCTGTCCCTGCTCTGGCAGCTGATGTCCTGCAGCAGCCACTGACCAGCTGCCATTTGTAGACATTTTTGGTCTTTTTGTTGTGGTGTTTTTTGTTTTGTTTAGGGTTTCTTTTTGTCGGTTGGCTTTTTTTGTTTGGTTGGGGTTTTTTTTTGTTTTATTTTTAAAAGGGTTTTCACTGACTTTAAAATGTATAGTAAATATAATTTCCCACACAGTATCATAGACAGCTCAGCCATCTCTGTATGTGGCTCGTGTAAATTGAGTTGCAACCTTCTCACCTAGAGGATGGGGTGGGGTGGGATGGGAAACCTCATGCACAGTTCACTTCAGGAAAATGTCTTTCCACTGATTTTTCCTGCAGGATCTTCGTAGCTGTCAGTGGACCTGCTCTTATTTAACAGCTAAACTCAAAAGGTGGAGCTAATGCTTGGTATTGTCTCAGAGCCATTCTGAAATTAACCATTTATGGTCAATTTGCTATTTGGTAAATGGCCACCAAATCAGTGAAGACAAATCCCAGAAAAATGTGAGCATAAGCACAAATCAATTAAGTCGTACCAGAAGGGCAGAGGAATGGCTCTACCTTGCATAAAATGTTCAATGATAAATCAGTTATTTTAGTATGTGATCACACTGTTTATTTCTTATTTCCATCCTTGATATCATGGCTACAGCTCTTGAAAGACGAAATAAATTATTCCTATTGTTTTTACCATTACTTTACTGCTAACATTATTTTTCTTATTATAGAGTAGACCAGTTTTGCTTGTTTTCTCACACATACCCTTGTTGATGGTGTAAGAAACACTTTTCTTCATTTCACAGGATTTTTTAAAATCCTTAGACGATTTTATCAGCACCAAGAACCCTCTCCCACTTCGACCCAGAACTCCTTTGTCTCTCATCTCCTATTAAGAAACAATGAGTCACTTTCTGACTCCTCCCCAGCACTTGTGCCTGCAGAATAATACGAATTAAATATTTATGAAGAGTTCTGCATAGTCACAAAGTTACTATGAAAATCAAACACATTGAAAAAAGTGTGGTAAGTGCCCTCTGATGCTGTGGTTGTGTAATATCAGGTAGTCCTATGGTAAAAGTGCTATTTATGAAAAAACAACGTGGTTTAGTTCCCCATGTCCAAGAAAACGGTCAGTAATTCAATTAGATGGTCATTGCATTCTCTGCTTTCCCAAAAACTCAAAAATCAAGACATATGCTCTCTCGCATGATGCATAATAAAGAACGGTTTTCTCATAAACCATTTATTAATGGCCAGTAAGTTAAATATCAGGAAGTTATATTTGATTTTACTCCCAAAAAAGCTGTCTGCGAATGCTGCTTCCCAAGAAGGCTGATGATACTTTCATAAGGATGCTTTCACAACAAATCTTCCTTGGCCCAAGACTGTACACATTCTGTTTTAGGCAGTTTTGTTTCCTTTCCCCCCGCGCCCCTTCTCTGTTTTGGGTTTTTTGTGGTTTTTTTGTGGAGCTTTTTTTCTGCTCTTGGGTTCCAGGATCCAGAAATACTTTATCTGCTGATGCATTATACCAGCTTTCCTTGCCAGTATGGATGCTAAATGCACCCTGTTCTTCACTTTTAGGATTATTTGTGTGCAATGGCTTTTTCTCTTCCTATTAATCCTTTCTTAATTTAAAAAAAACTACAGAGACTTGTACTTTGTGTCTCTTGGAGTTTTCCACTGCCTGCCCCTTCAGGCTGTACTGGAAATGGAGGCACAGAGAAGAACATCTCCAAAA
>JAODLH010001543.1:51476289-51490634 GCA_027575645.1 Cossypha caffra | reverse complement strand
ACAAAAAAAAAAAAAAAAAAAAAAAAAAAAACAAAAAAAAAAAAGTGAAAAGCACTGTGGTGAAATTCATTGGGAAACATCTAGAAACGTTTAACAGACATCTTCAGCTGTGAATGACAAGGGTATAAAGTGTAGGACCTCCTGGATGTGTGGTGTAGCTGATTTTGGGATGTTTTGCAGAGCCCTGGTCCACACGGTGAGGAGATGGAGAGGAGGGGAGGCAGAGCAGCCACACCGACAGGAGGGAGGCTCCCTCAACAGCACAAGCACAGTAGTGCCCAACTTGTCCTAAATACGTCGTTTCTCTGCTCAGAAATTCAGATCCGAGGTAGAGTGACTCTTGAGAACCTTCCGGCACAAGATTTCTGGCAAGACAAACAAGAAAAACAAAGAGTACAAGTACAGTCTTGTAAACAGGTCGGTGCAGCAGAGCCCGGCTCATCTGCACAGCAAGGGTAGGGAAAGGAAAGTTTCAGCTTTAACAACACAGTCCGGGCACTGCTGCGGGTGAGTCACGCCTTGAGCATCCCATAAAGTCTGCTCTGAAAACACGGCAGGCAGCGAGGAGCAGCGAGGAACGGCAAGATTGCTGCCAGAGGGAGGAAAATCATCCGGCAGCCAAGCACCCACTCCGGCCAGCCCTGGGAACAGGGCGCCCGCCTCAGAGATAAATAAACCATCGTCCAAGCAAAGGGCTACTCTCCCTCTCAGATCCCTGCCATTTCCCCAAGCTCTACAGCGCTGTGGAATTCCCCTTCGCGTTTTGTTCTGTGGGCTGTACATCCATCTCCACGAGCGTCCTGGTTCCGCCATTCTCTGTTTGGAATGCGGAGTCATTCCCCGGCTCTCGCTGCGAGCCCACACGGTTTGGGCAGCAGGGGCAGAGGATGTAGAGGGAATGTCTGTGCCAGTATCACCGCACGGATACAGGCACACTGGCACTGAACCCTTCAAACTCTTTGTTCTTCACTAATTACCATTCTGCTTGTGAGCATTGGCAGCTGGGTTTGCCATTTAAAAGGATGTTAAAATGATCAGTTATCTTCTGGCAACAGCACACAATGCTGGCAGAGCTTTCTGGAGCCTTTTTTAAAAGGAAAGTGTGGCTATCATGATTTATCCATTTTTTCCCTACAAGGGGAAAGGAGATTTTCCCAGGTTCAGGTATCTTAACTTGGCTCATGCAAAGTTTTGTTTCCACACTTTACTGTTGATGAAATAACGTTTTTGGACTTGATCTGAAACTTAACCGAGTAGCAGTGGAAAGCCAGTACTTGCAGTGAGGTTTGAAGCTGCTCCCTGGCAAGAACAAGTGACCACATTTCCTCCAGCTGTGGCAAATTCTGAGGGGTAGAGGAGGATTTTGATTTCCTGGTGTCCCTAGTAGGTGGGTACTCACACTCATACCGTGTTATTTGCAAAAATATTCTATTTTAATGGTCTGGAGAGCAGGATGCATTTATTTTCTCACTCAAGGATATTATTTTTGCCACATTTAACAACAGCACATTAATTATTTAGCTTATTGCTCCACCCCAAAACTGCTGTGCTGCTAGCCTGGTGCCTCAGGAGAGCAGAACAGGACGGATCTCTCACGGAGCTCACGAGGCGAGTCACAGCAGAGCTGTGAGGGGAGCAGCAGGCATGGGGTACCATCCACCTCCCAGCATGAATCCCGGGGGTCCAGGCCCTCTCCCCTGCCAGGGAGCTTCTCTGCTCCTCTTTCAAAAGCAGTCTGGGAATTTGGACACGGGGCAGGGGAACTCTGCTGGTGCACAGCATCACTGTGGGCAGCATGGGTGGCCAGACTGGTTCTGGCAGCACAGTGGGTCTGTCCCATGCAGTGCCATTACAAGGCACTCCATACAAAACAAATCCATTTCCTCAAGCAGAGGACTTCCTGTCACTCCTTTGCTGCTCCATGGCGACTTGAATCACTGCAGACAACATTTGGGGCTGATGTACACAAAACCTAAGTTCCCCCAGAACCACCGTACATTTGTTACCCACCCGCGTTTGTGTCACACTTTTGGTGTCTGCAGATGGAGTTTTTTCACCTTCACAATACCCACAGGCAGCTCTGGGATGGTCACTGCCCACAGGGAGCAGAACATCACCTCAGGTCACAGGGCTGTCTGGCCCCTTCAGCTTGCCTCGGAGAAGCAGCATGTGGCTCTGCGTAGAATCGACACATTTGCAAGTCTGTGATGTGCAAAACCTCCCTCCCCTCCCTGTCACACCTTACAACGATTTGCATGTCAGCTGCATGTAAATCGTGCTGGGCTGCTCTACCAAGTGGTTTCACCACAAATCAAGTTTTCTGCACTCCTCCTGCTCCCAAACATACACAGAAATGGGTTTTGTTGCACTGCAGGGCTGTCCCACATCTCAGGGCAAACACAAACCCAGCAGATTAAAACATAAAGGATGAACTGAGAACTGCTCCCAAGGGAAAGTGGTGTGTGCTGAAGTGTGGAAGCTATCCACGATTATTTTTTGCTCCATTAATGCCATATGTCTGATGAGCAGGAAGGGAAGCTGCTGCAAGCAGGGATGTCCTCAGGCAATGTATGGCAGAGCCTTTCACCCAGCCAAGCTGCACTGGGTGCTGTGGCCCTGGAGCTCACTTATCTCAAGTTCAGCTCAATGCCCATTCAATCTGCTTGCTTTTTTTTTAACCATGAAAAATGTCTGCTGCCTTCAGAGCAAGACACAGCTGTAAAATATTTTCTATGCTACCCATGCTTCCTTTCTGAGCAATCCCACTTCCATGTATTCACGGACTTCTGAAGCAAGGAATAATTTACTGTGAAGCAGTGTTGCAATTTCCCACAAAACATTCCTGTGCCAGCCTGTCCTTGGTTGGCTTCCTTTATGTGGTTTTGACTGGAAGTCGTGCTTCTTAAGAGGTACCAAGGGTGGTATTAATCTAAGAAAACACCAGGGAAACTTTATCTGTAGGGAGCCATCACACCAACAATCGAGAAGAACTGAGGAAACACATGAAGAAGGAAGTAATGGCAGAGCAGTGGATATAATGGATTCAGGAAGGCAGGCTATAAGCAGATACATGGTTGTTAATATTAATGCAGCTTTTATTGATATCACTTTCAGATGAGGCACCACTTAACCAAGTTAAACACAGGATGAACCAGATGCTAACAAGGCTGATAAAAACTCCACATCCACCAGCCCCCATCCAGCCAATCTGCAATTATTGAGCAGACAGAGCTAAGCATCGTAATTTCCCTGCCTCTCAACAGGAGTTTCTTGTTTGCCAGAGGGGTTTTTTTCCATACACTGTCACAAGTGCAGAAAGAAAGACTATGGAAGTACTCTTGTAATTACTGACATTTTGTTTCATAAGCAGCTGCTGAAAGAATACAAGAAGAATCACGGCATCACAAAATAATTTAAGTTGGAAAAGACCCTTGAGATAATCGAGATCAACTGTTAACCCAGCACTGCCAAAACCAACACTAAACCCTGTCCCCAAGTGCCACATTTACATGTCTTTTAAATCCCTCCAAGGATGGTGATTCCACCCCTGCCCTATGCAGCATCACTCTCAAAAAAACACAGGATCAGGGAAGAATTTTCAAACCCTAGAAGTAAGCAAAAGAGGTATTTTGCAGTCCTAGCAAAAAAGCTTTTTGTGTTTTATAACAACCAGCAGTGTCCAGTTCTCTCCCAGAAGCACAGTCCTGAAAACCCCAAGGAACAGCTGCAAAATCATTTTTTTTTTTGTATTACAGGGTCATGGCCACTCTTGTGCTGCTTCTGTCACTGACAGCTACAGATGATACCCAGATACAAGCTGCTGTTCTGGATGACCCTTGCAAAAGCTGACTGGAGGCAGGTGGAAGAGGTTTTTTCCTCACATTCCTCCCTAGATAATCTCCAAGGTTTCTGTCAAAATTCTGCCTTACACTAGCATTTTGGTGTGTAACTTCATTGCAAATTTATTATACCTATCAGTGCTTTTTTTGAGCTATTCTTCTTCAGTGCTTAGTCATTAGTCCTTTATTCTACCTGTGAATCATGGGAACATCGGTTTGTGGTATAGTGCATTACATCTTGTACAAAATAATTGCAAAATATTTATGTATGTATGCACACTATATATAAAGTAGTTGAGAATTACCTTTAATTTTGCTTTTGGATTAGTTATAAACTGTATTTTAATTTGGCTTGAGCTTTTTTCATCCTTGACTGAAGGTGTATCTGTGCATGGGCTAGACAGAGAGAAAAAGAAAAGACAAACCAAAACATAAGCAGGGATGTGATTGCATGTAAAACCTTCCCTTCATCACCCTGGCATTAAAAGTCACCTACTGGATCTTTGCAAATCAAAGCAGACAATTTTTAACTTCTTTTACCAGATGCATTTAAGAAAACCACAACCCTTTTTCACAACTCTTCCTCTTAATACCAAGAATCTCAGGATTGATTTCACCTCAAGAAGGGTACTGCCCTGAGGGGAGCATTGTTCACCTTGATGATTAAGGATAAGTGCACTGTGGCACTGGAGGGAATGCTATCAGTCTCAAGCAAATCACTGTTTCTGTAGCAAATGGAGACTAAGTGAGAAAAAGCCCAAGGAATCTTTAATCCCTTGTGTGGATTTTATGATTTGGCACAGATCAAAACATTTTCCAAAAATCCGCACGTTGACAGTGTAAGCTGTACTTAAAAGCTATGTGTTTGATTTTGTTAGCGTGGACTTCTATTGATTTCGAAACCCTGCTGTATAAAGAGTTTAAAGTTTATTTCTAAAGACACAAGGCTTTTCTGTCTCAGCTCTCACAGAACTCACCAGTCTCCAATTTCTACTTACGGACTACTCTAATCTTACAGTTTAAGAACCCAAGATGAATGGTATTGTCATTTTCACACATATAAACCTTTAAAAATCAGGCTTACAAAAAATCAGTAAGGCTTAGTTCATATATTTTTCTGTATTTTCACAATTCAACTTACACCTGAGAGAGTGTACCTCATATTGGGAAAGTTCTTTTCAGGTAAAGCCAGTAGCCAGATGTGAGCTGCAGGCTGGCCACTCCTGCATAGCTGCAATATTTGACATTCACTGGGGCAACGCCTCACTCATTGTGCTGCTCTTCCTTGTGGACTCACTTTGGGGTCACAGCCTCATCAGGATCTGTATTGAGTCCAGAAATATGCTTGTGGTTTGCTAAAAGCCTAACTTATGGATGGTGTGGTTTTCAAGTTAATTTGAATTTCTGCTGACTCCCAGAACTGACAGCATTCTTGGCTTCCCCAGCAGAAACTGCGGAGAGACCAGAGGACCAAGCACACCTGAGTGGAACACAATCCAGGATGATGAAGGCTACAATTTATTTTTTTCCCTTCTGGTTGTGCGTGATACATTGTACTAAACTTTGGGATTGGCTGCATTTCAATGTAATGAACGATAGATAAAAATTTTCACACATATCACCCAAATCTGGCTCAAGAAATTATTCAAGATTAATTTCAAAATGGCTTTTGTTTTTAATTAAAGTTCAACTCAGTATTTAGGGAATTACAAAATATCAAACCTCAAGGAAGACTAATTTTCTCTTCATTGCTGTCAAAGTTTATGTCTTCTGTCTGAGGGGGAGGAAATCTCCACTCAGGAATGGGATAGTGTCCAGCAGGAAAAACTCTCTGTAAACTAGCAGAGGACATACAATTCATATGATAAAAGATGCTTATAACGTGTGCAAAAATATATACTTATCTACAGATAAGGAAAGAAAACTTTATTTTCAATAGTAAGGATTGGCATTATTGCTTTATATTTTATTATTTTTTATTTTATTATTTTTATTATTTATTTTTTATATTTGTATTTATTATATTTTTATATTTTTATATATTTTTATTTATTATTTGATTATTTTTATTATTTTTATTTTATTATTTATTGCTTTCCAGAGCAAGAATGATATCAAACTAGGCTTATCAACAAACAGAAGTCCATGACTTAAAATTCCAACTTCCATTTACTGAACATGCTGTGAATAAAAACAGTAGCAGAAGAAATGAAATGCACTTGCTCGTCTTTGTTATTGTGGGTGTGATAAAACAGGGACTGAACGCACCAAATTAAAAAGAAAAAAAAAAGTAAATCCTGATGGTTTTGGTTTCAGAGGAAGAGAAAAGAACAAGAACTTGTAATGAGTTTCTTTGTAAACCACAGGAAGAAAGAAATTTTTTAAAAATTTTTAAAAATTATTTGTTTAACTAGTTTTTATGCTAAGACTTCTTTTAAACTACCCTAGATAAAAATCCAGTTACACAAGAGATTTAGTTCTTTATTTTGTAGATTTTGTGAATGACTCATAAGCTTGCAGTCATACCATTATGCAAGTTACATTAATAAAAAAAGTATGCTTGGCAAAAATTTCATCCCATCCTGCAAGAATTTTGAGCACCTTTTTATTGAGAGGCATTTGACGTCACCTGGTGCCCTTTGGAGATGATGCATGGTGAATGAATCTGTGATTCTTCATTCCAATTTTAGTCTCCTAATATCTTGAATTACATGGAAATGTATCCATGACTACTAAAAGCACACCACAAACTCTTTTTGAATACTTGTTCACATCACATATCATTGCAGTAAAGAACAATCTGTCTACTCCAGATGTGGTCACCTGCTCTTTTTCCAGCCAATAAACATTGAAAAAACTGCTGTTTGTGCTGCCCATCACTTCTTGCATGTGTTTCTGATCAGCCCTGTGTCAAACTTCATGACTAATGCCATGAAAAATCTCAGCAAGCCTCAGTGGATTTGTTCACTTGCACATGTTCTGAAGGAATAAGTAGAAACCATGACAGAAAACAACGTGATTTTGATACCACACACTTGTATGCTGCTGCAAGGAAAACTTTTTTTTTCCTAATTAAAGATAATAAGTGTCAGACTGACTTGGATAATTACTAGCAACTGCTCCACTCAAGTACCCAAATCTTTACTCAAATGAGTAAGCTGCTGCAGTGGTGTTTAGGGCCTGCAGTATTTAAAAAGCTGACTCAGGCATCCATCAGCTAACTCTCTTCCTGTCAGACAAACAGAACCTGCTTTTCCATCCCCAGGTAAATAAGTGCTGCCTACATCCTTTACATATACAAGTGATCTCAACTAGTTAAGAATAAATTTAGGAAGAAATTGATAATAAACAGTGGTAGAAGCAACAATGCCAAGCCCTTGGCCTTAAAGCAAGATTTCCTTGCAAGGCTGGATGGAGCCCAGCCAGTTTACAAATACTGCAACAGCTGCAGGAACTGGGGCAAGTGTCTGGCCAGCTCCCCTGCTCCCCACAGCAGAGTTCACACCTCATTTACAAACTGAACCTACCAGCAGAGCTGGAATGGGTGATGTGCTTCTGGGTCAGCAGAACCCTGCATGTCCAGCATGATGCAGGCTGACATCACCGGTGCGCTGTTCCTGTGCAGCTCCACCACTCCAATTCCTGCCAGCTCCAGCTGCTGGTCAGCAGGCATGTCACAGGGAGATGGGTGACGACTCCTGAGGGCTCCCTGGGGCTGCCTGCAGCTGAAGGAATGCAGCACAATCTGCTAGACTGTCAGAATGACCCAGGTACACCTGCACACATCTGCCCCATGTGGATTTTAAACATGGCCCTTGCCTCCACCTCCTCTGGAGCACCTTGCCTAGGTGCCACATGCTGAAACACTTCAGAGTCAGCCACAAATCTGCATGGATCTAATCAGAAAGGAAAGGCAGGGACAGCTTTAAGCAGATCCATTTGAACATTCCCTGTCTCTCCACAGAACAAAGCCATTTACCAAGAGCTTAGGGGACGCCTCACCCACTAGTCTCGGGTCTCGGGTACTAATTGGGTATGCAGGCTTCCTAGCATGCGAATTAGTCCTACTGCCTCTTCCCTAAGGAAGTACATGACGAGCACTCCCTAAAGACTGGGACACATTTCCTTCCTCTTGCTGATAGGGTCTCTTGACACAAGAAAGTTTTGAGGAGCTGCTGTTGTTATCCCTTCAGAGCAGTGCAACTCATCCAACAGCTGTTCCATCCATCCAGCCCAAGCCTGGGGTTCTCTGCCACAGAACACCCCAAATGCCGACTTTTTTAACTGCACGCAACCTGGCAATACAAACCTGTCAAACCGTGCCCATTCCTGCGCACAACACTCGTGTTTTCCGTTTTAGAACCTGACCTGCAACTAATCCCCTGGATGTGAGGGTTAACACCACATCAATCGACGGGATGCCCGTGTTTGTGTGGTGGGAAAGAGTTCTCTCCAAGGTGATGGCCAAGGCTGGAGCCAGCTGGGATGGCACAGCTCTAGGGGACCTGGCACAGGAGCCATAGGCTGGGATGCAAAGGCTGGGGAAGGAGGCTGTCATAGGAACAGGGTGCCCAATTTGTAAGGAAGCTGGCACAGGAGCTGGAGAGAGGCTGTGGAAGAGCAGGGTGTTGGAGCTGTCCCAAGCACCTTCTGCCCGGCTCCATCCCGGGAGAACGGCAAAAGCCTCGCTGGGGGCTGCCATGGTGCCTGGAGCCGCCTAGGGTCGGCTGTCGACACCCTATGCTTTTCCAAGGGGAATGACCTTTCGTGAGGAGAAAAAAGTCTGCGCGCTCTTCCCCCCACCCTCCCCAAAAAACACTATTTTAAAAATCCCTCTCTCGCTCCAGCTGAGCACCGTCCTACCACGGCCTCCCGGCTACCTCATCCCGGCCCCGCAGGCCCCCCCAGCTCCCCCTTTCAGGCCCCGGCAGGAAGGGGAGGAACCGGCTGCCGCTCCAGCCGCCCGTGGAGCTGGGAGCCACCGGGAGCCGCCGCTGCTCTTCCCCGCCATCGGCATGGCAGCGCCTGCGGCGGTAAGGCGGGCCCAGGGATGCGGGGAGGGGTGTGAGGAGGGCGGCGATGCCGCTCCTAGCTGCCCCTGGTGCCCCGCGGCCCTGGCGGGGGAGCGTCTCCGCCGGGCACCGCCCTGGACGCGTCCTGGGCCGGGCCGGGCAGTGCAGGCAGGGCAGGAAGAGCAGCCGCAGCAGCGCCATGGCTTTTGCCCGCTGGTGGTACGCTATGGTGAGTGCGGGGGAAGCCCCGGCAGAGCTGGGAGCGTCCCGGAGGGGAGCGGGGAGCAGCGGGATGGGGCGCGCAGTCGGGATGCTCCCGGCGATCGGGATGGAGAAGGGGTTAAGGAAAGGGGGTTGTGATGCGGCTGGAGGAGAGACAGCGCTTTTTTTAAAAAAAAAAAAAAAAAAAGCCCCAGTGCTTCAGGTCGCGGTGCGCTCCGGTTGTCCCTCCGCATCCCATCCGCTGTCAGAAAGCGACACAGAAATCTGGGGTTTTGGTGCTGTTCGCAGTTTTCTTCGTCGCCCTAGTAACGCAGGCTAGCGGGGTGGTGAAACCGCGCCGGAACGCGTATGACAGGATTTAATGTGGTAATGTTCCTGTTTTGGGGAAAACTGCGCTGCGCCTTTTTCCAGGAGCCTGCTCCTTACTGCCAGTGGGTGGTGGCGGTGGTAGTGAAGAGCCGTGAGCAAACCACAGCTCTCTGACGGCTCCGTGTGGTTTAAATGCACTTGGGTCGCTGCTCATTACTGTGATGAGCCCGCCACTGCTTTAAAAGGCTTTAAAAAGCCTTTAAGAAACCTTTATGGTTTATTACACATAGGAGGAAGCTGTTGGTCTCTGAATAGAATGGTGAAAAGGAAAAAAGTTTGCATTCTGTTGAAGTTTTACGGAAGGCATATGTTGTGAAATGTTGGTTTAAATTTTCTTAAATTTTTAAGAAAATACCACTTTAATGTATTTTCTAAATATGAGATCAGGTAGATGAAATCTCTTGAAGTTATAACTGTACTTTTAAGTTGCCCCATGTGGCTTGGATCAGTGTTTTGGCAGCTTTTTCAGGTATCAGTCATTGTGTCAAATCAGTGTGGTGGAGGTGACACAAAATCGCAAAGGGGATAGTTTGAGAACTACTGCACTAGGCCTTGTTAGCTCTGTGTCATGCATCTAGGGGTAGAAAAGATGGTTAAATACAGCTATATGTGGTCAGGTAAGAAAGCTGCTTCCACAGCTGCTCTTTTGGGAATCCCTGGTTGTGGTTTTTGGTACTTGTGGGTCTCCACGTGGGACTGGAGTCCTCTCCTGTGCCTGTGATTCACACTGGGGGTGTAGGAAAGGCAGGAAGGGTGGGTGAAAGGAGCAGAAACACATTAAGGTTTTTACTGTCTGGTGTATTTAAAGCTGGGTTTGGATGTAATAAGAATCTGGGTTTCACCTTTCCATTCCTTACCTGGCTTGATTGTAACTCCCCTCGCAACTCTTTGCATCTGACAGTTTACAGAGCAGTGCCAAAGATCTCTCTGTCTTTCTCCCAGTTCCAGCTGAAAGTACAGGTCAGATTCTGTAATATCTGTAATACTGAGTTGATTGATTTCAGCTGAGAATCTTGCAAGACTTCACTTCTCACCCAGTCCTCCAAGATGCTGGGCAGTGGCCTTAGTCCAAAGGCTTGTTAATGCCCTCTAAATCTCCTGAGTTTTAGAAGGAATTTCTTGGGAGCAAAGCCTTTAGTGAGGGTTGGATTTTTGTGCATATAGGTGTCTATTCAGCTGTTAGTAATATTCTCTCTGCTTTTTCACCATTTACTTTCTAGTTTATGAGTGCTATTTGAGTCAGAAGTTTAAAGGTGTGTCTTAATAGTGTGGTGACGTTTTTGTGCACTTCAGAACAGGATGAAGATCTCAGGATAAACTTTCTTGCTCATGACACATGTGAACATGTGATTGTGGGTAGGATTGTGTGGGATTTTGGTTTTTTTTTAGTTAGTGAGATTGGAAAATATTTGAGCCAGCTTAAAAGCTACAAGGAATTATTAGCTCATGAGTTAAACTAAAATTTTGACTTCAGCTGTATGCCCGCTGTTGATGAGAAAGCCGCTCTGATCCACTGCCTTGGTTATGAATCTGTATTTTTGGTGCTGTTAAGGAAGATGAGCAGGGAAAGGAAAGAGTGCCCAAAAAAAAGTCAGTTTGTCATCATGGTTTGTGAATTTAAATGAGCAGGGAATGTATGCTGTCCCACAGAACCTGAGCTTAGCCTTCTGACTGAGCAGATTAATTTACTGCCTGGTTTTTCGTTTTTTTTGTAAGTTTAATTTTTTTTTAGTAGACAGTTCAAAGCTTGGAAAACCAGATAAGTAAAGAGCTGTTGAAGGGCATTATCGAAACAGGGTCTCTCATCATACCTTATACATCAACTGTTGAGGGAGCCAGTGTGGTTTCCTCAGGTGTACTGTGAAGCTGTGCTTTCCAAAGTTACCTCTTCAGGACACCAGATTTCCTGCAAGGCTGTACTTTCACAGGCTGTTGCATTATCTGAGGCCAGGGAGCGAGTGTAAGAGCTCTGTGTGTACACAGTGCATTACTCAACTTACAGAACTACTTTGGTCTGGCCATATGTGCTTTGTTCCCTGAGTTGGAATGAACATATTTGGCCTCTGAATCAAAGTCTCTTTATTACAGATGCTGTTTTACATAGCCTTCTGGAGGGAAGATGTCGTGCTTTTAATATCTCTCTGACTTGAGTTTAGGGATAACAAAGTTGTGGTCCTTGTCCTGGTCCGTTCTGCATCCTCACTGCATCCTCAGTGAAGTTGCCCTGGGGTCCCTCAGGGAGTTGTTCAGTCCTGAGGGGTGGTTGAGGGAATCCTGCCAGTCCCCTTCCATATCTCTCTCTTCCTAATCCTGGGTCTGGATGCCCTTTTGGTGCCATGGTCCTGTCTGCTGTGTGTTTCTTTGGAATGAAGATGAGGAAGTGGACTTAGGGAGGAAGGGCTACACCACATTCAGCCCTGATGAAGGCCTGGCATACTCATCAGGAAGCAAGTATTTAGTTCCTACATTCCCTGACCTGGTTTAGAAAAGAAAGAAAGAAACAACTAGAGACCCTACGCTTCAATTGGTGTTGCTGCTTTTAAGGTTATGTCTGAATTTGAAGAAGGAAACAAGTGAAAGCAATAGAAAACTTTAATAGCTGGATTCAGGATAATACTTCATTTTTGGAGCATTTTGATGCTGAGAGTATCCATGCAAGAAGAGAGCCTTATCAACAGTGTTCTCCTTTAGTTCCTGAGCCTTATGGCAGGGCTGGCTCTGAAATTCCTGTTCTGTCTGCAACAGGACACTCACTGGCATTGCTCTAACTGATATGTGTGTGATATGCTTTTATTGTAGCAGTAAAATGCACTGGTAGCTGGGTCTACTGGAAGTGCTGTTATAAAGCAGGAAATCATTTAGTCTCTCACATGAATAGACAACCTATGGGACTTGTTTTTCCTCTGAAGAGGCACAATTAGAATATGAGTATAGCATTTCCAATTTTAAAACTCATCAAGTGTCTTAGTCATAACCAAACTAATTTTAAAACCTTGAATTGCTAGAGGTTGTCCAAAACAACTACTGAAATTTTTGTTGCTATAATACTTTATCAACCGGCATTTTCTCCAGCTGATGTGCTGGAACTGATTCCTGTTGAAGACTGTGCAGTGATACATGGATCATTGCTTTTTCCCTATAGCCATGTAAAGAAAAGTCGGCAAGAACTCATTACTTAGTGGATTGGCAGGCTCTACCTCCTGCTGCTCAGTCCTGAAAACAGAAGGGAATAAATGGCTCTTGAATCATCTGTCTTTACTTAATGAAACAAACCAGATGTGAATCCTTCCTCCCAGATGTCTCAGTTGCTGTGGGAAGTTACGCTGAGATACTAGAGAGTAGATGTATTATATTGCCTTTTATATTAAGTTCTGGCTTTTTGCTTTTATTACTTTTGAAGATAGATATTTTGAGGGACCATATTCACTACTTTTCAGAGATACAGACAGTTAGAACATGCTGGATACCAGTGTGTGTGCTGAGCAAAACGTGTCTTTCTTTACATTGTTGCATTTGGAAAGCTACTGGGATTGTACATCAGGTTAAGTGAAGGGAAAAGGAGGAGGTAAAAGATGCAGGAGGTTCAGGGATCCTGGAAGAACTCTATTTCCTAATGTGCACCTGTGCCTGAACTGTTGGAGCATTTTTTTTTTCTGTATCAGCACCAGAATTACAGCTATCATGGTAACAGCTTTCTTTCAGGTGAGGAGGGGGCTGGGCATAGCAAGCATTTCAGTGTGTCTCGGCGGAGTTCAGATGTTGGAGTGGGTTGCACATATCATGTTGGTGTCTCTGAGAGTTGTTCAGTTGCTGCTGAAGCCTGTGGTTCTGACATTCCCAAAACAAGCACTGGAGAGTGCTTTGCTGGTGAGGGATGAGTGATAAGCTGAATATCTTCCAGAACTTTTCACAACAACAGTCATGGAACTGCCCTAAGAGTTATGACTGACTAACCTTATGACTGATTTCTTCCAAAGTTATCCAGCTGTCCATTTAGAAATCCTATCCATTAATGAGAAGGAAAACTTGAAGTGTTTTCCTGCTGTCATATTGTGGTAGCTGAAAGGAATCATCATTTACACTAAGAAGTTTCAGAATTTCTTTGGGTGGAAGATACGACTTAAGATCTAAATAACTACCCATCTATTTTCTCTGTTCACAGCATGGTGACAAGAAGGCAAGTGAAGCTTCTTCCGAGGCAGGAGAGAAAAAAGCAGAAGGAGAAGAGGTAAATTCAAGTGTTTGAGTATATTAAGAAGAAAAGTTATGAATTTCCTTCTATACTGATTTTTTTTCCTTTTGATAGCAAAATGGTTGTTTTTGGAAAATTAACTGGTGACTCCAGATAGTCATTATTCGTTGCAGGAATGTTTAGTTTTGTCTTGTGCTGCTGGGCAGCCTACTGGAAATGGTTTTTTTTTTTGCTCTGTTCATATTTTCCCTAATACTTCACATTGGTATCTGTGGAAGTTACCTCAGTGGAGAGTCTGCTGTGCAATGCTGGTGCAGTGTGGGACACATCTGATCGCCTTGATTTTTCAGTTGCCCAGAAGGAGAGGTGAAGGGAATGCACTGTGATGATTTCCACCTGATGCTCCATTGTCTTGGTTTAATTTAGGTTTGCCAATTTTGATATGCTCAATTTCTCTTTGAGATAGGATTTAGGAGCAAAACCAAGGCAGGCCTAAAACTTAGAAGAGTGTAAAAAAGAAATTTATTAATAGCACAGAGAAAATCAGAAATTTAGAATAAGATTTCAAGGTCACTCCCTCCTCCCCCCCCCACCTTCTGTATTTCTTAACAACAACATACAGAGACACTTCAGTCAATCTTTCACTTAAATATACATTTCAGTTCACTCTAGAGAGAGAAGTTCCTTCTTGTTTTGGCCATAGGGTTCTTC
>JAODLH010001543.1:51446861-51457310 GCA_027575645.1 Cossypha caffra | reverse complement strand
TTAGAGAGCACTGGTTCTGCTTGTGACTCCCTGGTTCTGATTGTAATTCCCCTTTTCATCCTAGCTTTGCAGAGCAGGGTGTTTTGTGATGCCGCAGACCAAGTGACACAAATCCTGGCTGAGCTCAGCAGTGCCGCATGGCGTATGGCTGGCACCTAATCTCCTGTTTTCTTGGTGTGTTTATTTGTCAGCCTGCAGTTTGCTGCTGCAGACTACTGTGGAAAGTTCTACTCTTTGAAACAGCATGCTGAAAGTGGAAACAGTTGGCTGGACAAGTTGCTACTAAATGCTCACTGCTAAAAGCAAAACTGAAAAGAGGATTTTTGAGCTGCCCACGAAAACAGGAGAGCTTGTCTGCAGTGACCAGCTCACATATTACTGTAATCCTCTCTTGTGCAGAGTGGGAACCTGAGAAGAGGCTTGGCAGGACTGGGGCACTGTTTCTAGTATCTGATTATGACTAAATGAAAGTGAAATTTCAGTGTGTGCCAGCTTGTAGAATTTACTGTCACAGAAACGGGAAGTTTCCAGGAGGAGGTCATTGAAGGGCATGCTTTAAGGAGAAATAAGAATGGGGAGTCTAAAGCTGACTGTTGATTAATTTAAAAGAAACAAGGATTGTGCAGCCTGAGATACTGGAGTGGTCTGTTTGCAGGCACACAGAATGTGAAGGCAGTGAATGAAGTCTTTTACCCCCCAACACCCTGCTTGGAATATACTGACTTCGTTTCCAGATTACTTCCAGTATCATGGAAGGACATTAAATAGAAATTGCCTTTGTATATAGTAAAGCCTTTAAAGCAGTAAGCCACGCTGCACACATGGAGTCTAACCACAAATTGAACTGTGAGTATGTAAAGTTCTTCCTGTGAAGATTCTGTGCATGACCTGTGATCAAACTCTGCTTCCAAAAGAAGCGAACAGGCACAGTCCTTCTTGCCATCAGCTGTGGGATACTTACCAATTTTTTACAGTCCTATCTTCCTGCATATAAGTGAGCATAAACTGAGGTGTTGGAAGTTAAAGGAAGACTCAAATAGTACAAAAATTACTGTAAGTGAACTGTCATTCACTGGCCTCAGCTGTGTTTTGTCCCAGCATAAAGCTGTTTCAGAGTCTTAACAGTTGCTAAAATAAAGAAAAACAAACATGCCAGTATTGAGCCTTGGGCCTGAATTAGGTTGCTGCAATCCAGACATCTTAAAACAGACATCTCACCTGAAGGTGGTTCGGCAGTTTCTAGGAGGTGTGAAGCCTTGTTCTATACTATGGTAAATATAATTATGATCTTTTTCACTGATTTGCTTGATAACATCTTCTTTAGTGTGACCAAATTCAAATGAGAGTAGGTTGCCTCTAAAAACACTGCTTAAAAATCTGTTGCATTAAATTTGAGATGGTTAACCAGCTTTAGTTGATGCATAAAATTCAGTAGTGAAATATTGAAGAGTTTTATCTGCATGCCAGAATGGCGGAAATTTTACTCTAGTATTCCAATAGAAGAAAGCAGTGAATCTGTAATGGAGTTGTGTGGCTCAGTGTTCCATGATCGTTAATAAATTAGCACCACCTGAAGCTGTAAAAGTCTTTACAAGCTAATCAGGATCTCAATCTCCTGGTTCAAACCAGTTTCTTAAAAAAATTGTCACGTTTTTGTTTCGTGAGGAAGTGGCTGTATTTCCTTTGTCTCTTATACCATCTCTAAATGGTGGTTGATCATGCTTTTGGGTATAGATTAATAATTGCTGCAAATGCTTGTTCTGCGTGGTAAGGAAATGGCAGAATAGTGAAATTTTAGGGTTATTCTTTTCCAAAATAGTAGTGGCAGAAATATGAACTATAATGATAGTAATAGATTGTACATATTTTCAGTTGTATTCACATCAGCTGAGTTTATGAATGCTGAAAGCACAAGGAATTATCTCTAGAGACAGGATTTCTTGTTGTTGTTCTTGCTTTTTTTTTTTTTCCAAAGGTACTTAAAACCAGGTATTGATTAATTGAACTACAATAGCATGAATTTAAAAACCAGCCAAAAGAACAACTTTGGCAAAGAGTTTTACATTGAGTTAGAATAGAGCTATATAAAGTAACTGGAACTGCCCTGCAAGGATTTTTTTTTCCCGCCACCTACCCTCAGTGGCTGGCAGGGGCAGGAGGCTTTGTTTGTAAGATGCAATATTGATGAGTTTCAGGGATGAGAGTGGGCTTTGGAAATGAGACGGGACTTACGTGGGCAAAGTCTGCCATCAGAAATTCCAGTGTGAATCATTTGGAAATGGTTCTCATCACTTCTACAAAGAAACCCTTCAGAATAGGACAGCACAAGTAAACCAGTGTCTGAGTAGTGCATAGGTACTAACTAGAAACTGCATCCTGCTCTTGCATTTCATTGGGTGCTTAATATTAAGCCTCCACAAAATTAACCGAGAGCTTGAAATCCTGAGAAGAATAATGTTTTCTTGGTTGCTGTGGATATTTTTATCTTTCTCTTAAAAAGCTGTTGTTTTTATTAGAGATATAATAACATCACTGCATGTAAGAGCAGCAGTTGCAAAAAAATGGGATATTTCCAAATCATTTGGGATGGAAAATGACACTGGAGCACTCAAAGATGTAATTTTTAAGTCAGCTATTATAGGTACTGTAACAATAAAAGATACATTAAGAGTTAATTCTTAATATTTTTCCCATTTCAAGTCACTGCATGTTCTGACATGCTGTGTAGCTTTAAATGTACATGTTGAATGGGTTTATGTATTTATTTGTAAACGTGCATACACACCCCCTTGGTGCTATTGCTGTCCCACCTTCTGCCTCCTGTGTGTGTCCAAGGATGGGAGGGCTGCACAGCCCTTGCCTCACAAGGCAAGTGAGAGGTTTAATCTCTTAACAGCTCAAGTGGTATTTCACATTTGAGCGAAAAACCCATTATTTTTCACAATAGTTCGCAGAAGAGCTTTTGCTGCCCCCACGTTAACAAGCGCCATTAATTAAAGCTCAGAATCATGGGCATTCATGGAAAGAAGCAGCCACTCATGGTCAGTTAGATTAGGTTTTCCCTTGCATAACACACCCTGTGAGTTAGTAATTGTGAAATCATAGGTGTTGTGAACTCTGAGCCTGAGAAGCAGTCCCAGCGCAGTCATACCCAAGGGATGTTAGCCCACAAGAGAACTTGGGTAGCTCTTCAGTCCTCTGTTCTAGACTGAGTTCAGCTAGATCACTCTGAAAATGTTTATACAAGCTTCCCCAAAAGGCTGCTAGAGCTGGAGGTGCCTAATTTGTAGCCTTTGCCTCGCAGTGACTCTCTTCTCCAGAAGGAAGATATTTGAGCACAGACCTGAAAGATTCTTTATTAAAGGCTAGGTCACTTTCTTCTTTGCTTCTTGTTCTCTTGCGTCCCTGACCAGAGTACAAAGCATCAAGTTCTGACTTGCCTTTTCCTGCCACTAAGTGCCTCATACATACTTTTTCTTAATTTCTTCTCCTTAAACTTGTCCTCATATCTTTCAGTACTCATCTCTGCTGAAGTGTGGTGGTGAAAATTGTGTTAGCACTTGACATAGAGAAGCTCCAAGCTGAACAGGTTGGAAGCTATATTTTATGTTTATATTTACGTTGTCACAGCAACGGATTACTTTTTTGCCAGATTCCTCTTCCCTTGTTTGTTTTTGCCAGGAGAATCTCAGTCTGTGACATGGCCTTTGCTTATTTTTGTCAGTATTGCTGCCTGCCTAGAAGGGTTTGGTGTTGTTTTGGGTTTTTGTGTTGTTGCTTTCAACCTACCACCAGTGTCCGAGATCAGGAGCTCTGTTTTATTCAGATGTCTGAAATCAAGATTGTAACCCAGTATTACAGACCAGTCTCCCCATTTTATTTGAGAAAATGTCACCTCAAGTAAAGTGAAAAGTTGCAGTGACAGTGTGTCCTTCTCTGGAGGTTTGTTGCTTTATTCTTATTGATTCTTATTTATGCTCTTGTTGACATCTCAGCATTTCTGTATGGGTTGCTTGGTAAATATTGGCAGCATCTCTTCTGGTTTTGAAGGTTTCCACCTGGTGCATTGTGCCCCTTTCTGAGGTTGGGCAATTACCTTCCTCAGCCTGATGAATCTTCCACATGAATTTTCAGAATTTATAATCTTAGTTGATGTTAGCTCTCACTGCACTTGGGGTAGTTCCAATGATTTTTATTTCTGTGAAACCAAGAGCACTCATTGATTTCTTCCCCTGTTTTATTTTTCCAGAGGGCATCTGCATCCAGTTCTCTGAGCTGTTCAGTTTTTTTTATTTTGATATTTTCACCACTATTTTCTTCTTCTCCTGTTAACACTTTCCATTTTTCATGCAGATTTCTGTGTTACTCATAATGAGACCATATAACCAATTTTTGATTGTTTTCTTTTGTTTTGCTGACACACTGCTTGGCATCTGTGACAGTTCTCTTTCAACCATAGTATGAATACTGCCCTTCTAACTTGACAAATAAATTTCCAAGGGTATTTGTTCTCATAATTCTATCAAATTAGGTCCCAGATCTCTTCATCAGCCCTTCCTGGAAAGCCATTCTCTGACTCAAGAGCACCTGAGGTCCTTTGGTCAGCTCCTGTGTAAAGACTGATCCCTGTTAATTACCCCACACTGCAGGTCACGTAGTAGCAGCTCTGCTATAATTATAATATCAGGGATCAGTCTTTGCTTAATCAGTGCTGTCCTGTAACCTCTTCCCTGTGTGTTGAGTCCCTGCTGGGTGGTCCTGGGATTTTTTAGGCAGAGAGCATCTCCTGCTGGGCTGTCAATGGTCCTGGATGCCATGCTGCGGATTTGCCTCTCAGCTCACACAAGAGCTGAGTGTTCATTATCCCCCAGGCTGGGATCCTTCCTGCATCTCTCTCACAGGGCACCAGGGCTGGCACAACACCCTCCAGAACCCACACCTGGTTTCAGGCAGGACCCAGGGGGTGCAGCTGCAGGAGAAGGGGAACCAGCACTGATCCTGCTGGGTGTCCCCTCTGGCTCTGCCCTCCAGGGATCCCTGACAGCTCAGAGGACACCCCACTCTGCCTTTGCAGCATCTACTGACTTTCTCTGCCCCTGCCTCCTGGTCTGGTTAAACCCTCACTGTTTGACACCCCAGCCTTGCAGCAAGAGGGTTTTCTCTTGAGCGCATCCAGAGGAGGCAGCAGGGCTGGTGAGGGGCTTGGAACACTATGAGGAAACGGCTGAGGGAGCTGGGGTTGTTCATCCTGGAGAAAAGGAGACTCAGGTAACCTTATCACTTTCTACAACTTCCTGAAAGGTTGTAGTCCGATGGGGTTGGTCTCTCTCACCGGGCAGCACTGACAGAACCAGAGGACACAGTCTTAAGCTGCACCAAGGGAGATATAAGTTAGATATTAGGAAAAAGATTTTTAAGGAAAGGGTGATAGAGTACTGGAATGGTGCCCAGGGAGGTGGTGGAGTCACCATCCCTGGATGTATTTAAAAAAAGACTGGATGTGGCACTTGGTGCTATGGTTCAGTTGAGGTGTTAAGGCATGGGTTGGACTCAATGATCTTGGAGGTCTCTTCCAACCCAGTAATTCTGTGATTCTGTGAATTCCGTTGTGGCTGACCATGCTGGCGTGCAGGCAGAGTGTACCACAGCCCCACAGCAGCTCTGCATCAGGAGGGTTTTGTTGCTGGGCTCCAGGCAGCATTTCAGTATTTACGTCCACGCCAGACACAGTCCCCGTGGTGCTTCACACCTTCTGCAGTCCCTCTGTGGAGCTGTGGCAGAAACATCTGGGCACAGCTAGCAGCAGAGCAGGGTCCAGGGGACAGGAGCACCAGAGCATTGTGTGGTTAGAGGCTGATCCAGGAGCCAGGCTGGTGGTGACAAGGTGGTGACACCCAGAGGGGTTGAGCTCAGCAGCCTCTTGCCGTTGTCAGCCTATTGGCTGAAGGACAGGGAGAACAAGGACCCTGCTTCTTCCCTGGAGTGGCTCTTTATGGGGAGAGAGTGGAAAATCATGGGCTATTGTTGTGGAACTTGAGCAGGAAGAGAGGGAAGAGAGGGAAGCGAAGCAAGGCACTCCCTGCTGGTCCCTGTGCTCTTTTTCTGTCCTGCTTTTCTCCTCAGGGCTTTGTTCCCCTGAGTTAACCCTGAGTGTCCCCAGGGAGAGGATGGCTTGGTGTCCTCCACAGCCACTGGTCAGCAGCCATACAGTGAGCTGTTTTCTATTTCCAGACTGCTCCTCTTCCTCAGTTCTTCACCTTTTTGCTTCTGCTGGTCACTGCCCTCCAGCTGGACAAGGCAGGAAGAAGCAGCTGGGGTTTTGGGAGGTTTTCATTCATCCCTGCAGGTTGTGGTGGTGCTGCTGTGTGGGGACATGGGAAAACATAATTTTTCAATGCATTTTAAGACAGTGGCTTGGTAGAAGTTTCCTGAGGGCTGGAGGGGAGAAGGGCTGAGATAAATGTTTTTATTATTCAAAATACATGGACTATGGTGACTAATACAAAGGGATAGAACGGATACATACATGTTAGTCATTCAGAAGGAATTCAGATAAAGTTCTTGTAGAAGAAAGAAAAGGAGAGAAAAAATTGTTAAAAAGCAAGTGAAGAAAAATACTGTGTTGCCAGCAGGTTACCTGATGGTGGTAGTGGAAATGGGTTAAAAGGTTATTAAAATATTTAGTTCTTTGCCCTGGTGTAGGAGGCTCTGTACATTCCTATGTGTGTCTCCACCCATGCAAAAGCTCCCATCTATTGAATAGTCAATCTGTAGGTATATGGAAGCAGGTATTATTTGTTTACTTTTTTGTAGTGTGACAACTGCAGATTCTCTATAATAATTAGAACAGTCAAACCTCTCACTGAGGTGTGTGAGACACAAACTAAGCTGGTAGGGAGACCATGCTGCTGTCATCATAGTGTGCCTTTTAAATTCTGTACAGCTTTTCTCTTACTGCTGAGAAATGCTTGTGCTGCAGAAAGTTAGGGAAATTAAAAATTTTTCCATGTGGAAATAAGAAGCCACCCTGGGGTGTGCAGTAGTAATATGGCTTCTGTTCGTTTAAACTGAGTGATTTCATACTTCAAGTAGCATGGTAAACAGAGACAAGGTTAAAAATGGAAGAGAAAAAGTTAAAAAGAAAGATAAACTGTGGTGTAAATTTAAATGTGACATATGAATGTGTTACTCTGACAGAGATAACAAATCACACAATCATAGAATACAGCTTTGAGCATATGTAAAAATACAAAATACACCTTTAAGTAAAGGAGTGTGAAGGAGGAATAGAGGAGTAGTATTAATTCTTTATGAAGTATTGATGAGACAACTGGAATGTTCTGGTCTTTGAAGTTTGATACGGCTACAACAGAAACACACCATGGTGTTTTTGGATTGACATCCCTGAAGCCAGGAGAACATACCATGTCCTTTGTGGAGTTCCAAAAAGTTTGGGTCATGTATAGGAACACTGTGGGGGAGACATGGTGTTGCTTACATGTTAACTACTCCTTTTATCTTGACCTATTTGAGTTTGATACTTTAATATTAAATATTTTCAGTAACAAACCGGTAAATCCAGAGGCACAGTTTTTGTTTAAAAAATTTAAAAAATTAGTGTGGATGAATCCTGTAAAGTAAGTATATGTGCTTCAGTGTGAGAGCAGGATTTGAGTTTGTCTGGGTACTTGGTGGAAAATTTGCTGTCAGTACATGTCAGAGGAGAAAAAATAACGTTTAAAGAAGATCTTTGGGCATCATCAAACTGTCAAAATTCGTATGTACTGTAGAAATACAGGCTAGGTAAAAGATCTGAAATAATAATGGTAATTTTCAGAAACTGTTTATTCTTAATTTTCATCTGGATAACAAGTTCAGATTCTTTATGCTTGCTTAATACAACTATTTATTACAAAATAAAGTTGTTTTTTTTTACCTCTTAGAAGCAGTCTCCTGTGGATGCATCAAAACCACGAATTATGAAGCCATCTGAAACTGGGGTAAGAATTTCAGAAGAAAATCGTGCTTGCACATGTGTGAAGCCATGGAATTTGCTTTTTAGTGCTTTGATACTGAGTAACTTTGCATGTATTTCTTATTTGTAGCTTAGTTTCCTCTGAAAAAAAACCTTAAAAAGTGCTGTTCGAAGCAATTCGTAGCAGAGGTTTTAACAACAGCAATAAAACAAGCATTTGCAGTGTTTAATTTTAGCTCACGCTTCGTGACATGTGTATAGCTCCCCCCAGTGTAACTTTAGGGTTATTTTATTTTACCTGGTGATTTTTCACATCCTCAACAAACCCAGGATGAGCTTCCAGCTTTCTGTGTGCGTACAGTTGCATCTTCTCGTTAATCTCTTTTGTTTCTCTGTCTGGCAGCTCCTCTGCCTTTCTCCTTCACGCTTGTTCTGTCTTGTTTTATGGCTGGGGCTTCCTCAGGGCTGTGTCATCACTCCTGTCCTTTGCTTGTTGGGAGAGAGTCATCATCCTCACCTTGCCTAACAGGCTAACAGGAGCTACATGTGCTGTTTAAACAAATGATTAATGGTTCTCCCCCCACTTCTTCCTTTTTCCACCACCACAACGGCAAAACCAACAAAAGCTGTGTGCTAGAGCAGGCCAGTAGGGACTTGTGTGGTGGGAAGGGCTTGGGCTGCCTGCACATTGTGTAGGTGCCTTTAAAGGGGTGAGGGTGGGAGAGGTCCCTGCAGGTGCTCTGGTGCAGGTAAATGGCACTGCTGGGGGACCTGCCAGGCAGCTTTTAAACACCTACAGCCTGTTGGCACAGTCAGAGCTGAGGGTTGGTTACCTTCACAGTATTTTATATATATACAGTATTTTAATATTAATTTTTATATATATATATATAAATATAGAAATATATATCTGTATTTCTTTTGTTTTCCATTTATCAAATGGGAAGTTTCTCTGTGACCTTTTCCTCTTGTCTCCGGTCATTCTGGCCTGGATCTCCATCTCTCTGTTTGAACTTGGCCATTTCATCCCCCTCAGCCTTTTGAAACCCTTTTCCTCCATGCATATGTACATCTTAAGAGCTGAATGGCAAACAAATTTTCCATTTTTGCACCATCATTACTCACGAATGAAGGCGTCTGCCAGCCTCTGGTTTCTCCTCCCTGTTGTGTTTGTGGGCAAACTCACTTGTGTCACGTTCATTAAAATGGGTGGTTCTCCATATGGTCTAATCCAGATAGCTATGGTCTTTCCCTACTTGAAATTTAAAACAACTCTCAGAAGAATGTGGTAAATGAGGCATGCTTCAGCACTGTAAGACTGGTAAATACAAATGCCTTTGAAATAGTAGCCTGTATTTGCATGTGTAACATAATTAATGCTTTATTTTAATGTCTGTTGCATTATTAATGTCTTTCTCCTGCTGGATTAAACAAGTAATTTGCATTTTTCACAGCAGACTTCTTTGAAAAGAAGTAAGGTTGCTGAGTCACTTCAATTTCTAGTCCTAAATTTCTTGAAAATTAGCAGGTCTTTCCCAGTTGTCTGTTATAACCACATCTCATTTGTCCTTCCTGAAGTCTGTCTGGTGTGCCACTGCTCTTAAACCTGCTCTGGACCCCTCCTTAACCTTCAGTTCTCTGCATGTGTCCTTTGCCTCTAATGAGCCCTCAGCATTGTGCCTCTCTGAGAAAGCCCTGAGTTCACTGTGGCTGAAGAAGGAATGTTGAATTTCTTGATCTGTGGACAAAGCCTGGTGTTAGGTGGACAGTTTGGAGGACCAGAGTGTAGAGCCAGCACCCTGTCAATTTTTTTTTTGCAGGCTTGGAAGAAACAGGGTTCTGCCTCCATCAAAAACACGTCCCCTTCAGCTACCTTCCTTTTGCAGATGTTTGGGAAACTGCACTGTGAGCCAGGGAACCAGTGAAAAAGTGTTATTTTTCATTTCCAGACTGTTTTTCAGTCAGTTTAAAGTGTCCTATCAGATCCTGGCACAATGCAGTTGAAGGGGAAGTGGAACATCTTTTTCTCCATAGGAATTCAGTTCACGCCATCAGCTGATGCCATGGCTTCAGTCTGTGGCTGATCACAGATGATTCTGTTTAAAGGATGGCTGAACAAGTCCTCTGAATGGATAGCCTCATACTGAAATTGTTGGTTTGATTACCTGTTTTTTTGTTTGATTTTTTTTTTAATTAGATCTGAACTTTGTAATTGCTAGAAGTGTATCTTGAGCAGGTGTTTATAATCATGTGTTTTATTGTGGCCTCAGCATGCTTTTGTGTGCAAGTCTTGAATCAAATCCTTGGCCCTATGGATCCATTTATTCTTCAGCATCATCAACCATAAATTTATAGTATGGGCAGTTCTGCATATTTTAGACATTACAAAAGGATAGGTCTTTTTTTCATTAAATAATAATTTTTAAAATCCCCTGTCATTTTTGCATTTCCTTCTAGAAATCAGAGTTTAAGAG
>JAODLH010001543.1:51432386-51446761 GCA_027575645.1 Cossypha caffra | reverse complement strand
AGCCATGCGGCCGAGCCACGGCCCCGCCGAGCCAAGCCGGGGCTGAACCAGGGGCTCCCCGCAGAGCCGGTGCTGGACTGGGCTCTCCCGCCGAGCCCGGGCCGGGGCCGGTGCCCCGTTCAGAGCCACCTCACTTTGCGGCGGCCAGAAGCCGAAAGAGTTAGCTTAATCCACAGTGATTTGTGGAAGCGAAATAACTTTTCATTGGTTTCCTGAGCTGTCCATCACCAAATCAACTCTCTGATTGGTGCCAGCAGCTCACAGGGGAAGCTCCCAGGGCTGGGAGAGTCCCTCCCACTCCCCAGCTTCCTAGTGCCTTCCCTGAGGCGAAATCCACCCATCCCCCCAGCACGTGAAACCAACACACTGGTTTGGCAGGTTGAGAATTTGTATTCAGTGTTCTGTAAGGTGTTGTTGGGTGTGGGCAGAAGTGAAAGTAGATACATTTTATGATCCTGCAGAAATAAGGTGTGTTTAGTCTTCTTCTAAAAGTCAGATAAGAAAAACCTGAATTTGTGCTCTGACAGCAGGGTACTTAGAATCTTGAGCAGGCAGTAGTCCCAGAGTAAGAAAAGTCAAACTCTGTGTTTTTTGTACTTCATCTTTGCACTTCCGTTACATTTTTTGCATCTTGCTGCTGAAGGACACCTCATGTCTGATTCGGTCTTTGCAATAGATGCTATAGAAATACACCCAAGCTTAATTTATCTTAAAAACTAGGAAAATTTCAGATTATCCTTTCATTACAGGATTATTTAGTGTACAGGTACAAAAATAACAGAGTTAACAGTAGTTATGTAATAAGGAGACACAAGTGGGAGCATATAAAGCATGACTGAACCTGACAGTTGCCGTGTGTTAATCAGGTTTTAAGCATCAAGACAAATGCAGGGAATCTGGGGAAAGGGTGGGAATCTGTGACCTCAAGAGATTATTTTTTTAAAAATATTTACTTATAATATTATTTTCTCACTTTGAGAATTTTTGCTTCTCACTCTCCATCAGTATTTCCCCACTTGTGTGTGGAGGTGTGTCCCTCAGAGCTTGGAGACCTTTGCCAGGATTATGCCCGGGCATCTGCATTTAATGGGTGCTCAGGATTTCCCAGCCAAGCGTCTGCAGTTCAGTGTGAGGTTGTGGATACTTGCGTAACAAATGTAAACAAACTTAGCAAATTTCTCTGTGTGGTCAGCCAGAAAACAGAAGCTGAGTGATTCTAAATGGTAATGAATGTTGCACAGACGAAAGGCTCTTTCTGTGTTGCTCATAGTGCAGCTGAAGTAGCAAGAAAAAAGTAGGAAGAAAGACATAGTGAGGAGGCTGGGTTTCTGTCTTCTTAGCAGACATTACAATTCTTTCATTTTTCAGTTTTAGTTCTTGCTGTTGTAGTTTATTGCTTACTGTACTTTGACTGAATGAATCACAGGGCTTGATTTTATGGCATGGCTGCAGAAGATTTTCAGGTGTAAACCCTGGAAGTGCAAGCGTGTAATACTATCCTAGCCAGGTTGTCCAGCTCTGTTGTAAAATAAGAGCGTTAGGAGGTTATAGAGGAGAGAAAAATCACAAAATTTCTACTGTGTGTAGAATAAGGATATAAGCTGTACATATCCCACCCTGTGTATGTGCTGTTGAATCTAGGTCATTAATGTCTTTTCCATGAGGACTACCTGTATTTTTATAATTACTTACTTGACAGTTATAATTATTTTACTGATAGATTAGTGAAAAATAATTCATGAAATAATATTTCAGGCTATTTCAGAAATTGCTAGTGGCAATTTGGGTTTGGTATCCAACTGGTTACTATATTTTAACATCTCTCCCTCTCCATTCCCCATGTGAGGAATGAGTGTGTGCGTGTGTGTGTGTATGTTTGCACACATTTGATCACTGCCAGTCTGTGTTAGGATGCTGTGAACTGCAAGATTAGTGTGTAGTAGTTAGGCAGCATGTGTGCTGACAAGTGTCAACCTATCTGATACTCTGCTTTACATAATCTTGTCCTCTGCAAATAACCATGCATATTAATCTCTGCTTAAATGTTGTTTATATTTCAGTCCGCACCGACAACCAAAGCAGGATCTGAAAAAAACACGCAGTCAGACAAGGTAAATACCCACCTTTCACCTTTGCTGCACTTTGGTCTTTTACTAACTTTGAAAAAAGAGGCTGAACTCTTGGCTGTTTCTGTGTTATATTAAACTGGTGTGTGATCAGTGACATTGCTGTGGATAAACTTCAGGACAGCCCAAGAAGTGTTCTGTGAACCTTCTTTAGATCTGTCTTGTGCTTGTTTGGACTAGCATGGATCATGTTCCATAGCACTGAGTGGTGGAAATGGTAAATTATCTCATTTTTTTATTTTATGACAGCCTACAGGCTCTCAAAATAAGCAGCTGTCTGAAGAGAAGCAAAAGGAGCCGAGTGATGTAAGTTGCGTAATTTCTACCCCTCTCTATCTCTCTTTTTAACTTTTTAGAGGGTTCCTTCTGGTATTTTACTTCCATCTTTCGCTTAGAAAAACAATTTGAAGAAACAAAAAGCCAGTCCTCCATATCTAGTGATAATAGTTTATTGCTACACAGGGAAAAAGCCAAACCGCACCTACTGTGACAACAACTTCCAAACCAAATAACACAGGAAAAGTAATTACAGGTCGGGCTGACCAGCCTGCACCTGCAGCCTCCACAGAGACAGCAAAGGTATCGTAGAAGCAACAACCGCTTTTTATTATTTATGCCAATTTTTGTTATTTTATTGAGGGCATGTTAGGAATGCACATCAAGATGGATTCTTTAGCTGAATATTGTCAAGTTAAGACTTTTGGGTTCCCAAAAATCACAGTGTAGATAAGCTGTTGGCCAAGCAAACAACATTAAAAACATCACAATTTTAGGCCTGTTCATTTGTGTTTGAGGCTCTTCTGTTTTTCTCTCAGTTTTATTTAAAGTTCCTTGTACCTACACAGCTGTCACTGGCTCTTTGTCAGGCTCTTCTCTTCTCACTGGAGGGTTGGCTCCAAGTGTAGCAGGTCAGCCCTGAAGAAGGCTCTGAAAAAAACTTAAGTGAGGAAGGTTGGGGAAAAAATCTGGGGAGGGATCATTTCCTGTGGCAAATGGAGAAAAAATGTGAAGGAAAAGCGTGTGGTGGCATCAGGATGTGGATGTTTTGGTCTGCTGGTGTGCACATGTGTGGTAACAAGGCCAAGGTAACACCAAAGGCTCCTGCAGCTGTGCTACAACACACTTATTTTTGGAAGTAATTGGGAGTGTAAGTAATGCAGAACTCGGCATTTTGTTGCTTCTCCACCTGCCTGCCTGCAGCAGTTTCCACCCCACCTGCTTGAGCACCTTTTGCAGCTGGAGCTTAATGGTGCATTGAGAGCTACCAGGAGTATATGGCAGATTTCCAAAGAGGCTTGGAAAGGGCCTGGAAGTCCTTTTTGCCCTACAGATTTCTTTCACTGGCAGCATATAAGAAGGAGGTAGAATACTTGAAATAGAAAGCTTTCTTTCCCACAGCAAAATCCCACTGGAAACAGATATTTTATGGTGGTAGCTCACTCTGCCCAGGCATCTGGGTGCTATGCATTTGCACCAGCCAGTTGCTGAGTCCAAAAAACTCTGCACAGCCTCAGCATTAGATGTTTTACTTTGTTTTATCTCTATTTTAACATTGCAATAAGCTATGTCTTAATTTTTCTCTTCTCCAGCAGAAGTCCAAGGAGGTGTCCACAGTGGCTGGTGCAGCTGCTGTAACAGGCACAGCTGGTGCAAGTGTGGTTGCTGCTGCTGACAAATCAAGTACTGAGGTTAGTAAACATAGCCGCAGACAAAGACTTCTCTTGTAATATGTCTCAGAGAGTGTTTCTCTCTCTGAATACTCTCCTGAAAACTTTGGTTTCAGGAAGAAAAAAAAGAATGGGTAATTGCTGAAGTACTGATACATAACCAATGTATGTATGATGGTGGAGGGACATCTGAAGGAAGAGGTGAAAAAGAAGTGGTGTGTCGTTTGTATTTTGTCAAATAGGGCTTCTTTAGAAGCTAGCTTAAAATTAGTTACTCCCTATCTTTGGTTATATTTGAATATGTAAATGTATCCACTGATACACAAATACAAAATACCTTGTTAATGATACTGGAGAATTGAGTTTAGAACCATTCTTGCTGAAAAATCTGGCAAGTATATGTCCTGCTGAAGGAAAGATTTTAGGTTGGTTTCTAGAAATATTCTGCAGATTGACCAGATGCTTCAGTTTTTGGTTTTTTTTGCCCCTGTGTACACCTTGGTAACTTCTCAAATGGTTTGCATATTTTTTTAGCCTGGTATGGATGAGTCAGCACTTGATAGCCTAATAGACACCCTTGGTGGACCTGAGGAAGATGTGTCTATTAATCCTGTTTACACTGGCCCAGAAATTACGGTATTTTACACTTCACATTCTTATTTCTTAGAAGATTCGTCCCTAAATTGCATATGTATTTGCTCATTACTGTGTTGATCCAGGACTTGTACCTGTGATCTGTGAAGAGTTAAAATAGAGAGAAGAGTGCACAGTTGCATTTTAACGTTGGTTTTGTTAATAGGGAAATGACACAGTTTTGGGAATTTGTTGAAGAATGCATAACTTTCTGAGTGTGAATGGGAGAGTCATGTAAAAAGGATTAGTGGTTCAGCAAAGCATGACAAAAATTTTGGAATTGATAAATATTTAAAAAGCAGTGTAGATTCAGTAATACATCCTATGGTCTGAGACAGTGAAATGGCTTAAATTAGGAATCTAGGAATGTTCTGCTGGATGATGAGCACTGTTGAAGCAGATGGGGAGGCATGTGCATAATAATAGGTACTGAAGGGCACTATAGAGTGTCCTGGTCAAGATTTGCATTTTCTTTCTGGTGGTATCACTGTAGGTAACTCTTACCAGAAATTATTTCACTAAAGAACAGTACACAAACATTAATGTATGCATTATTTTCACAGGAAGATATATATTCAAGATACTTGGAAGAAATGGGCAAACGGGAAGGTAGTCTACCTCCAGAATATGTTAAACTGTTGAAGGTTAGTGAGTTAAAAACACATTCTTCATGTGTGTTTTCTGTAATGTTGGGTATTTCTGCTTCCCATTTACTACGAAACTAATTCTCATTTTAGAGCAAAGGATATGGCATAGATGTGGTCCCACTGAAACCAAATGAGCAAGATGAAGTAAGACTTTTTTTTGATATACTGGAAGATGAAAGTAACCCAAGTGGAAGTATCATTGGATTCATAGGAAAATATAAATGTTGCCTGTTCTCCAAAAGTCGCAGGCAGTGGGAGAGGGGATGTGGGGTGCCAAATAACCTAGCTACTGATAAGACTAAATAGAGCTTGACTTTTTTAATAAAGATGTAGGAATTTTCACAATGCTGAAGCTGAAATGAGTCAAATAAATGCTTACAGAAATTACAGAAATATTTGGCATACAAATAACAAAGGGGAGAAATACTGTGCAAGCAGGAGTCTCTCTGTAATGCCTTCAGCAAAGACTACTTGTATTTCTACACTTGGCTAGAGATTTCTGTCAGCCAGCGTAATTTTGCTGGTTTGGAAGTTTGACATACTAAAAATAAAAGCTTATCTGAGACATGAATCAACTAGTAGGAGCAAGCACTTTTTTTTTTGTTGTTGTTGTGTCAGGAACTTGTGCCAGTGAGGTCACTGTGTGAGTAATTGTGGGACACACTCAGGCTGTAAACTGAGTTTGACCCATGATGATATTTGAATTTTCTCATAGTCATAACTTGGTTTGCAATTCCTTGCTCAGAAGCCAATGACAGATGAGGAGCTTGCAGAGGCCCTGTCATCTGACTTCACCTGCAGTGCTGCTTCTGCTCAGGAGAAGACAAGTCTGACAGAGGTATTGACACTTTCCTTGCCGTTCCATGCATTTGTTGTGTGGAAAAATTGATGCTGTTGTCATAATATTTCATTTTAAAGGAGATAAAATTTCCTCCTGCTTTTCTGTTTTTACAAATTTGCCTGTAATTTCATCTCACTTGTAGAAACCACATAAAGAAGTAGAAATTGTGCAAGCACAAGCAGCAAGTTCAGTTAAGACCTCAGTTCCTCCTAAGGAGAAGAAAACAAAATCAAAAGAGGTACACATAGTCCTTCTTTCACTGGTTACCTTATAATTAAAATATAAATAAACATGCTGCTATTATGTGTTTTTGTTCTCATAAAGATGTTTATCATTCTCATTTTGAACTGTAAATCCTCTTTAATACAGAAAATACAGGAATAGCAAGAAATGCCATTGCCTGGATTCCATTGTGCCCTAAAGATCTGAATTTAGTGTATCGGATGATTTTCCTTCTGGATTCTGAGGAATAACTGTGGTTCTTCTCATTAGAGGAAGTAGAGTAGCAATATTAGTAGGAAAAATTTTTTAGCTCTGTGATCTGTCTATAAAACTTGGATATGATGTAATTTTCTCATTTTTATGAACCTTTTTTTCCCCTCTGAATAGAGCAAGTGTGACCTTACACTTTTTCAGCTTGCCATGTCAAAGCATGTGAGAATTGTGTTAGATGACATTGTGACACTGTGGGTTTTGGGGGGCTTTTTGCTTCCTTTTGTTTTTTTCCTCTCCTCAAAAAAAGCCCCATGTCTGAGTTAAGCTGTGCTAATTCTGTCACATAATTTGGTATTAAGGAAATTGAGTAAAGCCAAATCAGAAAGACCAATCTGGTGCTGGCTGTTTTCTTCGTATACAGTATTAAAATACGTAAGGTAAAAACCCATGTCAGTTTAAAGAAATAACAAAATGATTTGCACGTTTTCTTAAAATACAGGAAATTAAAGATGATGCAATGGATGCTCTTCTTGATACTCTTGGAGGACCTGAACCTGAACCTGAACCTGAACCTGAACCTGAACCTGAACCTGAAGAAGATCCCACCCGTGTTGTAGAGGTGTCAGAGGTAACACCTCACTCCTTTTTTACCCTGACTTCCAGACTCTGGCTGTGGAATCCCGAGTTCTCTTTGTTTAGACACTGAACAAATGTGTAAAATAACAAGAAAGTGACTTTGATATCAAAGGCCTAAGAAATGTGTGATTCTTCAGTGATTAAGAAAATGAAAAACATTAAGAATCTGAAGTTGATATTGGTAGAGTAGAACATAGTAATTTGGTCTGGGAAACAATGAGCATGTCATTTGTTTGCTTATATGAGCAAACATACATACATTCACGGGTAGATACAACTCTGTTTTGGGTTTTTTCCCCCCAGCACTCTGTGCAATTTATATCAAGCTTTCATTTTGTACGTATTTGCTGCTTGATTTTTGACATCCTGTGTGTGTGCTCCTTTTTTCATCAAACTCCATTATCCTTCTAATTTGAGTCTTTCGCTATCTTTTGAGAGTTTTATTTTTCCCCAACAGATAGAATCTAAATAGTTACCCTGTGTTTGCATGTTAAGCTTTAACTTTTAGGCTTACTTTTGCAAACTCTGTCTATAACCATAGTTAGAACAGGTTTTTTCCTGTCTTCACTTATAGCCCAGAGAAAACAAGTTACAGAGAAACAGTGAAAAATCTTCTGTTGCTGAGCTAAATTTTGACAAAAGAAGAGCTTCTTGTATTGCGGATTTAGTCAGTCTGGGCCTTCAGATAACTTAGTGGATGCATTTCTTCATGAAGGGGGCCCAGAGAATTAAAAACTTCATTTTGATGCCAGTGATGGAAGAAGACACAGAATTATGCCTTGTGTAATCAGAGTGCTGAAGTGCAGGAAAACTTGATTATTTTGTACACACAAAAGTTCTAAAAGTGCCTGCCACAAAGACAGAGCTCTGAATGCTGTCTAGAGGTTTTTAGGTTTTAAAATATTTTAGCCATATTCACATATGGCATTTAATCTTAAACCACTATGATTTTACCACAGACATTTGGCAGGAGTAAAGGGAGGGATTTTAGTATCTTGCTATCCTTTTGTACACAGTAGGCAGAAGAATCCTGATAGAGAAGTTGTGTACTTGGGGCTTTAATTTTAATTTCTTTAAGCGTTCTTTTTTAAATGTTGTTTCTTTTTAAGGCAAAAGCCAAAGAAAAGAAGGAACAAAAAGCTGGAGAATGTGATGATACAATACCTCCAGAGTACAGGTTAATACCAGAGTTGGTAAGTTTTTCATATCTCCACTGTTTTGTAGGCAGGGCACTGTGCCTGGCACTTTCTTGCATTACAGAGAGGGAAAGAACGTGGGGAAAAGAAACTAAACTAGTATTTAATCAAAGGCTTTTTCTCCTTGGTGATTTCTGTGCCTCTTATTTCCTCCTCTTCCTTTGTGGGCATCACTGTTCTTTCCAGGCAGTCTGGGCAGAGATCTTATCTTACCCATGAGATGGGTGAGTCATCTCAAATGGCAAAGTCACCCATTCCTTCTACAGGAGTGGCATTTCTTATTTCTGGCATTAAATCTCAGCCTTGTAAAATCCATCCCGTTGCAGCAGTGCTATTTTGTATCACTTAGTAATGTAACCCTGAAACACTGGTGTAAAATGTGGGAAAATTGCACTTTTTTTTTTTTTTTCCTATGGATTGTCTCCCAAAGTGATGGAGATCGAATCAAAGTTAACCAAAACAACAGCAGAACACTTTTTGGTCCCTTGTAGTGTTCTGACATCCCATTTGCTTTTTTGATCTACTTATCTGGCCATTTAAAAATTCCCCATTTAGGGGAATTCCTGTCACTAATTAATTCTTGAGTATGTAATTTCCTTTACATTATTTTGCTGGTGATTACTGAGTATGGCACTTCTTGTAACAACAGAAAAATGTTAATAAGACTTAATTTCCTTCTAGGATAAAGATGGAAAACCAATATTGCTGAAGCCTGAAGAAAAACCAAAGGTTAGAAAACTGACAGTATTGTAAGAATGTGGCTAGATATTGTTTTCTCCCTCTCTGTCATCACTTCTCTCTGTGCCATGATGTAAGTCTCTTGGTCTGCTTGTGTGTTTTACTTCCTTGCACAAACCCTGCTGGTCAGAAGCATCAAGTGGAAATTGGTTTTATTCAAATTTGCTTGTCTGTGAATGAAGAACACATATAAGGAAAATGTTTAGAGAGTTCAAAACAGGAGAGAGTTACAAAAATTATTGCTGACTCGAAAGGCTGTGTGGGAAGTACTCTGTAGAGGTCTGTTGGAGCTGTTAAGGGTACAGAGAGGTGAAGCAGGAAAATCTTTTGTTTTCTTGACAGCTTCCTCTTGCTAGTGATCAAATATAATGGAAATAAAGAAAAAAAGCTGCTGTAGACATTTTCCTAATCATAAAGAACAACCTGGACTTTGCAGAGAGTATCCATCGTGGCCAGAAAGTGCAAGAGAGGATTAAAATACTGAAAGAGACAGTAGCAGATACTATTTTAAAGGCACAGGAAAAAAGTGAAGGAACTCTGCACTGAAGAAACAGAGGGCTCCACTTTGAAAATACTGTGAGCTAGTGCTGCCAGAAATTGGAAAAGCACAGGAAATCTCTGCTCTCCTGAAATGAGTGTGAAGATCAGGAGCAGTTTGAGTGCCTTCTGAGCAGAAATCTGAAATAATTCATATTATTCAGGGTTAAAGAGTGGAAGGAAGGAATGCAGAGTGCTGGAAAAAAAGACTTTTGGTCTCTTAAAAATTTTTGTGTCAGGTCTGACGTGTGGTTGTTTTGAGTGGTGGATGTTTGAGAGCTGCACAGAAGGGAACTCCTGTCATGAGGAGAAAAAGGGACTAGCTCTGCCCTAGGGGAATAGACCCTGCTGCCAGGAGAGAGCCCTGTGGGATCACCACTGATACTTATATATCTACATATATATATTATATATATATAAATATAAATATTATATATATACACATATATATATAATACAATACATGTTATATTATATTACATTTTTATATTTCTATCTTTATTTTCATATCAGAAACCAAAATCAGCCAAGTGGGAAAAGCTGTGTTAACAGCTGGAAACCATCAGCCACTTGCTGTTCTTCCATGATTTCTGGTGAAGTACTTCCTCCAGGATTTCAGCTAGTGGTTTTTTCTTTTTTTTTTTTGGGCCTCCACTCTGCCTTAAGCATATGCAGTGGCATTTTTCTTAGTGAATAAAAGTGACTACCTAAATGCCTTAATTCTGTTCTGTTGTACATAATTGTGAAAGGTTATTTCAGTGTAAGCTACAGATGTTTTCCTACTTCATGAGTAGCTGAAATACCATTCTTGAAAAAGTCAAAGAGAGGCAGTGAGTCTCCTGTGTCACATAGGGGATTTTTTTTGATTGTTTGTTTGTTTGTTGCAGCCTTTGAGTGAATCTGATCTTGTTGATGAATTTTCAAAGGACTTTGCCTGCCCTGCACACCCTGCAGTTCAACCCAAAGCACCAAAGCCCTGCAATATACCCAAAGTATGTCTTTCTGGTTCACTGGAGAAGCTGACACTGATAGCTTTGCTAAGACTGGGTTGTGCTACTGTTCTTTTAAAAGAAACATTTCTTCTCTTCCTGTTTTGCCCTTCCCATTGCCTTTAGTGTAACATGCAGTATTGGCACTCTTCATTGAACATCTTCTGCCTTTAAATTTAGACTTTTCTTTCTCACTTAATACTGCATTTAGTAAGAAAAAACCCAATTCATTTAATGGGCACATTTTGTGTTTTCTAAGCATACTCACTAAAATATGGTTTAAATTGTTCTGTTTCAGAAGCCATCAGTTTCTATGTCTGCAAAAGCCACTGAGGATAAAAAGGTCCCTTGTGCCACAGCTTGCGCTGTGCTGTCTGCAGCTCCTGTGTCTTCAGTGAGTAGTGGAGTCCCTTCAGCTGGAGCTGAAGCAAAACTCACTGTTTCATTTATGGATCATCAGGATCATCATTTCAGTATTGCATGTTCTTCCTCCATTGTGGTAACCCACAAAGACTGAGTGGTTCACACACAAAAAAACCCGCAAAAACAAAAACAAAAAAAACCAACCAAACAAACAAACAAAAATTTTAAAAAAGCCAAGTCAAGCGCAAACTGACTGGTCAGTGACCTTCCTCGTAGAAGACACCAAATTGGTAGTTCTTGTGGTGTCCTCTAGCTCCTACTGCCCTAAAAGGGGATGCTGTTTGTGAACCTAAGAGACACTGCAGGAAAAGGTAAAACCAGGTTTCTTCAGACTAAAAATTGTTTTTTCCTGTAGGGAAAACCCATGCAGGTTGGTCCTGTGTCAGATGAAGCACTGGAAGCCTTGTCCAGTAGCCTAGGAAAGAGGGAACCTGATCCAGATGAAAAAAAGCCTGCTGTGGACAAAGTTAAGGTAGAGAAAAAATCAGACCCCAAAAAATAGACTGTTGATATAATCACCTTCAGTGTTACTCCATTTCCTCAGGTGACAAACAAAGTAGACATTATGTTTTCAGTTTTTTACAAACAAAATCTCCTGTTGAAAGCAGTTAAGTTCCGTTTAGGAAGTACTAGTAGGATTTCAACACGAGTGCACTTTGCTAATAATTCTGACTGTTGCAGTGCAGTAGTTCCCTCAATTTCTGGAAACCGTTTTGTTGTTGTGTTCTTGTGAACTGAAGAAGAATGAAGGTGCACATCAGGGGTAGCACACAGTATGGTCCTTTTTCTGAAGATACCAAATTTATGATGAGGGGTTTAAATCAGGAATAATGCACAAAGCTTTTGGGGTTTATATATTTAAATTGTGCCATAAGTAAGTCACTGAATTCCTGCCCAAGGGAATGCTCTTCATAGGCAGAGTCTGAATGCCCCCATGTGCCACCGTAAACCAGATGGAATTGGCTGGAGTCAGAAACCAGCCCTTCTGATGGCTGGAATTCTGTCAGGCCGAAGTTCCCAAAGTTGGCTTTAGTCTCTTTACTTAGTTGGCATTTTCCCAGCATAACTTGTATGGGGGTAATAATTTTTGAAGTGAGCTACTGGTTTCTTTCTTCAGCCTTCCTTTGCATGCAGTCCAGACAGCTGTTGAGTGGATTTCCAAAAATGTAAAGAATTAAGACCCAGAGGTATTTTTTATTTTGATCCACCATTGTCTATTCACTTACCTCTCCTACCTTCACTGAAATAGGTAGAGCCACTTCTGATACACAAAGAATGAAACAGGCAGGGGAATGAAGGCTTTCTCAAGAGAAAATGCTTTCTTTTAGCTTTCATAAGATTTGTGTCTGGTGGTGGGATTGAATGAGAGACCAATTTGAATCAAAAGACTGAAGGCTGGAAGCTTCCTCATGTGCCTTTCTGTGGGTAGCTGTTTTTCTCACTGTGATTACAATTTTGCCTTCACAGGAAAAAACCAAAACGGAACAACACAAAAAACTGGGTGAAGAAGAAGAAACAATTCCTCCAGAGTACAGATTAACAGAAGCCAAAGTAATTTATTTAATGTGCTTGGTCTTGCTTCCCTTTCATTCCTCAAAACGTGTGGCTGAAACTGAGACTCCCATTTCATTCTGAAACACTGATGTTTTGGTTCAGCCATTTTTATAATATCTAGAAATTCTGGTTTGTAGTTCCCGCAAGCTTCTGTCATGTATCGTTGGCTGCCTGCATGGGCATAGAAGTGGTTTAGATGCAGGTAGCTGCAGATTAATAATTCTGTCTGAGATTAGTCCACTGGAGTCTCTCAGCAGCTTCTGATATTTTAGAAATAAATAAATTGTGATTGGTTAAAGCTGTTAAGAAAACCCCAAGGACTTGGATGTTTTAAGTGGCATCTTGAGTAGCAGCAGTAGATGCTATAGAGGTTGCTGGTTAGGTCTCTGTCCTGTGTAAGTAACACTGTTGCTCAGAGAAGCTCCCAGAGTGTTGCATTGCATGGTTGTTTAAGGTTTAATACAGGGGATTTTTTTCTTCATAGGATAAAGATGGAAAACCACTCCTACCAAAACCAGAAGAGAAGTCACAGGTAAAAAAAGTGATGATTTCATATAACTGTTTAATTCATTACTTAACTTAGCAAATGTTTCCCACTGTTCAGTTTAAAAATGGGATATGTTACCTTCTTACTTTTTAAGAGATCAAGAGATTTATAATCTTTTTTTTCTTGTCAATGACAGCCTATGGGTGAAAATGATCTTTTAGAGGGTTTGACAGAAGGATTTTCCTGTTCTCCATCACCACCTGCACAATTACCTACATCAACTGTACTAAAGGTGAGTATATTACAGTTCTGAAATTTGGTTTTATTTTCAAATTGTTTGAATATCATGTTTCCTTTATAAAGTTCTTTAAACGAAATCCAAGAACTAAAAATTTAAAATACTCTTTGCAGTAAGTTAATAGAAAAAACAGACAAACAACTAGTCATGTGACCTGCCTTTTTACCAGTTGCTTGCATAAGTAGTGCTTTGCAGCTGTGTATTATAAAAGGGTTTTTTGGGAATATTAGATGGCTTGATGAAATTTTAGTTCTTTTGGAGCCACGTTTAAACTGTTTAAACTTCAGTTGTGGCAAGGTTTAACCCAGTGGTTGAGATGGAAGAACAAACTGAGATGAGGAACAGTTGCACAGTGTGTGTGGGGTGGTATGTGTTTCACTCTTAAATAAACAAAGCTCCTTGGAAAAATTAAATCCTAGAAATCAGCTGTGTGGGTGCTGTGTTTTGGATGTGTTTTGGGTCTAGTGAGTGGTTTTCTCTGGATCCCCTGTGTTCTTCCAGAAAGCCAAGGATAGTGTCAAGCGCGTGAGTTCCTCGGATGTGATCTCTGCTGTTACAGTTTCCTCTGTGCACTCAGCAGCTCCTGCACCTTCTGCCTCAGTAAGAAACGTCTCCTGTAGGTCCATTACCCCAAAATGAGGTGCTGAGCAGTGAGGAGAGGCAGCAGCGTGATACAGACAATTTGACCGGCGTGGACTGTTGCAAAATTTGATAACTTGTTGCTAAAATTGGCTGTTGCGGAGAAGGAAAATGTTCTGCTGGGGGGGAAAATAAAACCAAAAGGAAAAAAGAGTGCGTGGACGCTCCATTTTCAACAAAGTTCCACAGGTGGCACCATGACCAGCTTTGAATACCAGGGAACTTTCCTTCCTGTTTGATCCATGCAGAGGGATCTTCCCCTGTTGTTCCCAGCCTGGCTTGGAAGAGGAATATAAAGCTCCTCCTGCCCTATGTTGGTTTTAAGGGGTTTTTCTTGCCATCCAGCTTCTGGATAAAATTGCAAAATGAATGGTAATTGCTAAACAATAATGGCCAAACAATTGCCAGTCATTTCATAGATCTGTTTTCATTATAGCAGCTAGCCTTGTTTATAAAAAAAGGAAACCATTCAAGTAAATTCCATAACCGTTTCTTGAAATTATGTTTTCTGTAGGTCAGAAATGCTCCA
>JAODLH010001543.1:51415360-51432286 GCA_027575645.1 Cossypha caffra | reverse complement strand
TCCATATTTTTCCAGAGATGTTGTGCTACACTGCAAGTACAAAGGGAATGCTCTTTGTTTACTCAAGTTCTACAGTTCATTAGCCAGTACTTAAAGTAGATTGATGAATTACATCATTTTTGCAGCAGATGTGCTTTCACAAATCTGTTTCTGCTTTGTTAGGGAGGAAAAGAGATGGATGAAGCCTTGGATCTCTTGTCTGATTCCCTGGGACCGAGGGAACCTGACCCTGATGACAACAAACCAGTTGTGGATAAAGTGAAGGTAACAAAAGACATTCTGAAACTTGAGCAATTTGGGGAGGGAGAGGAGTGGGAGAGAATAAACCAAACCAACAAAAAAAAAAACCCCTCCAAAACCCCCAAAATCTGCAGTGGTTCTCAGATGCTCACAGGAGTATGTGGCATTGGGATTTTAGATGTTTTAAGAGTAAGGTCATTGGAGAAAAAAAATCTATGCTCTTACATACATAGGTATATCAACCTCTTTTCAGTCATCTGGATTACTTGTTCTGTGAAAAATTATGATTTGGTTAATGTACTTTAGCCAAGTGTTGAAATGTTACAGGAGATTTGAAATAATTTTAGTTCAGTGCCTTTCATTGTCATTATTCTCATCATTTTTCAGGTGTCTTCTTGGGCCTCAGTTTCTAGAACTGATTTTCTGGCCCTGTTTTTTTCAAGCTTGGACTTCTGTAACCACAAGTAACAAGTTCACTTAATCAGGCACATTTTTAAAATTCCTTGTTTCTATTGGTTTTGTCTTCATTTAATCTTTCATAAAATCTGTAAAGCCCTTCTGCCAACAATAAAAAAATTTCTTCATAATAGTAGTAATAAATTGTAATTTGAAATAGCTAAGGTAAAGTACGTTACTGGGGAAAAACAAAACCAGCCAACTTATGCTGCCTATCAGTAAGTTTAAGCTGGAATCTTAGCTGGAGAAAAAAGAAAAGAGAGAGCCCTAAAATGTCTGCATTTTAGAAAGACAAAAATGTTTTTCAACAGTCTGCTTAAAAACCTCCTTGTGGTTTTTCTGTGTGGCATGTTGATGGTATACTGCCAAAAGAAAAATAAATGTAGTATTTAAAACTTTCAGGCATGAAACACACTTCATAGTGAAATGAATATAAGGGGGTTTTCTCAGTCGTTCTAAAATTTTAAAGTGAAAGAGGATATTTGTCCTAGGTCTGACATGCCCTTTGACTTGTTTATTGCTAATATTTCTAACATGGGTATTAAATTTGTTAAATAATTAAATACTTTCAGGAAGAGGCTAAATCTGAATACAGAGACAAACTTGGAGAGAGAGATGAAACAATTCCACCTGACTATCGAAAACTTCTGGAGTCAGGTGAGCAGGTAAGGAAAAGCTTTCCCTAGTTTTTATTTGCAACTGTGGAAATTTGAGTCTGTCCCCTTTGGAATTACAAGTTGAATAAGTGAGTGTCTGTACTGTATTAATATATTAGGGTAAAACATGGAAATACCCTTCAGTGAGAGTAGCTCTATCCTTACATGCTTGTAAGGCAAAAAACAAATGGGAGGAAAAAAAAGTTTTTTTCTTGGTGGTTTGTTGTTTTTTTTTTTTTTTTTTCCAGCTGGGCAGTATGAACAAGTAAATCACTTTGAACTACTAAAGAAATCCATTCAGAGTGGTGCAGGTTCATTGGCAATCTGTGAATCCCCAGTAGTGTCATATAGAAGTACTTGTTTTTTTCAAACTAATCTGTCCAGTTCAAAATGAGGATCTGCTTTTTTTTCTTCCCAAGAGTAAACCAGCAAAGCCAACAGCAAAGGATAACGTGAAACACAAAGGAAAGAAGGTAATGTTTATGATGGGGTTTACTGAGGTTTTTTTTTTTAATATTAATGATATTTATTCTGTGGTTGTTTTCATGCTGTGGGCTCTGATTTTGTTTCAAAGTTATGTCACTTGACGCTTAAGGGGTGATTCACTGCAAATACTCATTAATGCAGGAGGTAATAGGAACAGTAGTGGAGAGTAAAACTTTGTGTGGAGTAACTCTTCACAATAAATGCAGTTTTTATGTAAAGCTTCATAATGAATGTTGAGGAAATCAAGCCTCTTGAGAACCTCAAATAGATCTCTCTAAAATATGTGTGGAGTTCAGGTGTGTTTTTCTTTAAAAAAGGGACAATTAATTAAAGCAGACATAAGTTCCTCAACCACTAATTTAACTGTGGGAAGCTGGGTTGCACTTTTTGTGACTTCAAAATTAAAATTATTGCAGAAACCTGCGGATGACAGTGCAACTATTGATGCCTTATCAGGTGGCTTTGATACTTGTGCAAAGGCTCCTGCTACTACACCCCAGCACTCAAAGGTAGGACATTTTCTGCTAATAACTTGCAAAATAAACAGTTTTTCACTTCTCACGTTTCTCTGCAGTAGCTCATTTTAGGTATACAGGAAGCCTGTCCAGATGTTGGGGTTGTCTCACTTCTGCAGTTGGGTGTATTTTACTGTGTATTAAATATTAGGAAGAATGAAGGTTTGTGGTAATTAGAGCCTTTCAGACAAGCTTGGAGAAGCAAGTTGAGCAGAGAAATGTGGTAACAGCTTTTAGGACTGTTCAAAAACTGCAGAAAGGGAAAGAAAACTTTGCTTAGTGATAGGAGGCACTGTGTAGCAGTGGTTGGAGCACAGCAGTTGAGACACAGTTCAAGAGGGTTTTGTAGAGAGAAAAGCAGGGAGCAGCAAAGACTTTCTGATGTGTGAGGGAAAACAGAAGAGTTGACAAGAAGAAAGCAGAAGGAATGGACTGGAGAGGTCCTGCAACTGAGAAAAGGAGCAGCAGCTATGAAAGTGATGTTCAAATCAGCTGTGTTTCTGGGAGGAAAGAGTTGTTTCCAAACAAAATTCTCAGGCAGCTGAAGACTGGATCACTGGTGTTTTAAGTGCTGCTTCACCTGCTTATGAAATCTAGAGGTAAATCTGCTGCTGCAGCATTATTGCTCAGTAGGAAATACTAAAATCTGCCGATATCTACCAGGCTTTTCTGATGCAGTCTTCTGTCAGCATGGCCTGTGCTGCTGCAAACCCCATTAAGAAGATTTTGTTTTGGCAGATGTCAAAGAAAGCAGGTGCTATCAGTACTCTATTCTCCTTGTAATTGTAATTTTTGTTTTTTTCTTTGGAGTGTAGGACAAAAGTGGAAAGGAAGCTACGATCACTAAACCAAGCTCAAAGGATAAAGGAAAGCCCAGAGACCCTAAAACGGTATAAACAGATTTATTATAGTATGGACAGTCATACAAGAGGGGCAGCTGGATTTTGGATTTATATCACAGGGTTGTTATTTTGAGGGGAGTTTTTCATCAATAGGTTGAACTTGATCAGTTGGGTTTTTTTTTTTTTTTGTAAACATGCACATAGGAGAAAGCCTCCTCTTTATTTCAAGGGAAATTGGCAATAAACGGGCAAAAAAATACATATCTTTCAGTGGTCTTCTGAGGGGGTTTTCTGTTATCTTCAGTGCACGCTCCACAGCCTTCTCCTTCCAGACCTGTTGATTTAAGAGTCCCATTTTGCATGCCTATATCTGCCTTGGGCAGGATCCCCACCACTTCTCTCATTTCTTGACAGTTTTGATTAACAGCATCTTAAAAGTGGTTAAAAAATACTCTTACAACCACAGCCAGGTTCCCAAGTTATTATTATAAATTATTTTTTTTAATTAATGAAGACCTACATACTTTCATAAGTAAGTATGAATGAACATGGTGGGAAAATGCAGGCACCTGTTTCTATATTCAAAAAAGGGGAAAAAAAGCGGAGGGAAGGGAAAGATAAAAACAGTTGCTTGGCTTTTTTTACCCAGAAGTATAGAAAATTGATTCAGGTCAGGGTGAGGTTTCTTCCATCATGTTGTTCTCATATAGGATCTGTTCAGTAGATGCCTGAATCAGATTACTACATCTGCTCTGGAAATTTTACATTTGACATGTCAGTGATAGGATTTCTGGTTGTTGTTGCTGTTGTTACTAAATCACCACAGGTGCCTTTTGTGTGACCTCAGAACTGACTTGCAGTTCTCAGTGTAAAACTGAGGGGTGTCTTTATCTTCTCTTCAGGAAGATGTTCTGAGCTGTGACCTGATCACTGGTGTGGGTAAAAGGGTGTTTAGGAACAGGGAATTACAAGGTCAGGCACAACCCACTGTTTCTGAAAGAAAGCAGTTAATGGAGAAAAGGTGAAACTATTTGTATACAGCGGGAGTCACAAATACTCTCACTAAACTATCTGTACTTCAAGTGCAAGTTGTATTTATGTCTGAACTGTGATTCTGACAAGTGTCTTGTCACTGCCTGATTTCAGGTTTTAGCTTGGTTCAGTTTCTTATTGTCTCAACCTCTCTTTAGGCAAAGGGACAGTCCTCCAGCAGCAAATCTGAGAAGCAGAAAACAAGCTAAACGTTAACCTTACCAGGTGCGATTTCTTCTTCCCTGTTCCCTGGGCTACCACAAAGACAATTTCATGCTTGTGAATTAAAGCTGAGCTTTGCTAGCAGTCCTTGAACCAAACTAAGACATGGTTAAAACTGCTGCTAAATCAAAATGCTTGGAATGACTTTTCACTTCAGGGTTCCCAGGCAGGAAAGTTTTTTCACACCCTTTATCCATTCAGTTTGTTACAGAATACTTCATGTAGCTAAACTCCTTTAGGCTGGTGGAATTCCAAGCATTCCAAGATGTGAAGTGCTGCTTCCCTGAGACATTTTCTCAGAGTAATGAGGACCAAGCACATCTCAGCTGGGAGTTTTGATCTTTAGGATATTAACCTCTTCAGGATATTAACCTCTTTAAGATATTACCTTTGCTCTGGACCCACTTATTAGTTCCCATAATTCTTCCCAGATTTATGCTGTGAGTTTTATTTCTAATTAACAGAAGATGAGCCTCTGACTTTATTTTTTTGTTCTGTTTTCTCCCCCCCTCCCCAGGATCCTGCTGCATCATGTAAAATGTCTTCTTTCTGTGGGTGGATGATATTCTTGAAGAACAAAAGCTGATGCCTAAAGTACATAATTATTCTGGGTGGTTTTTTTATGGTGATACTTGCTGGATTTTTTCTCATATTTTCTTTTTTCCAGTAGTAGACTCAGGTGGTTTGTTTCTTTCCCCCAGCAATTCAGTTTATTAAGACTCATATAATGTCTGACTTTTTTGTAATTTCCTTCAGCATTCAGGGGGAAAGAATGCTTTCTATTTGCAGGAAATATATTGAATCAATGAAGAGCTATGCCAAAAAAAAAAAAAGAAAGAAAAAAGATCCGCAGACTTTTGCACATAATCTCCACATAGTGCCTGTAAATTTCTGAGGACTTCTTATGTGCAAGCATTTTTTAACATTGCAGTGAATGCATTAAGTATTTTGGAATATAGTGAGCTTTAGTTAGCCTCAGCTGAGCTGTTCAGCATTCTGCTCAGGCCAGCTCCTGATGGGAAGCTGTAGGCCAGCTGTGGGGTGGCTAAAGAATGAGAAACTGGGGATTAGCCGCTTCTTCCAGCATGTCTGGACATCAAGCAGGTATTTGGGATGCTGCCTTTAGCCATAGTTAAAACACACTAGGATGGGACTTCTTTTTTTCTTTTTTTTAGTTATTATTGCCATTATTTCCAATTGTATCTGTGTTGTTATCTCATAATTTCAGGAGTCTCCTGGACTGGACAAATAACAAATGTAACAGCTACCAACACACAACAAGGGTGGGGAAAGAAAGGAGGGGCACAAGCCTCAGCAGTGATCAAAGCTCAGATCCAGGGGCGGGCTCCTTTTTAATCTTTATTTTGCACTGTTTCTAGTCCTCTTGTTCCTGGCACTCCAGCAGGGAATGCAGGGATGGGGCTGAAGGTGATGCTGCAGAGATCAAAGCTCCATTTCTCCTGTTCCTTGCCAGGACAGGCACGGCCAGGCGCCTCTCGCAGCCCTGGCTGCCACCACCTCTGTGGGTTTTTCCTCTGCCTCCCTGCCCTGCAGAATGTCCTTCTGCACATCCTGGCATGTGCTTTGGGCTGGCAAAGGAAGGCCACTGGCAGCAGAGCCCGGAGTCTGCAGGCAGGGATGGTGCAGGGACTGAAATTGGGGATATTTAGACTTGTGACTGTCCTTGCAGTCTGCACCGTGCCACTCCAATAAAGTTTTTAAGGATGCACTGTGTCCTTCCTGTCTTCTTATTTATCACCACTGCTGTCAGGCAGAAGAAAGTCTTGAAATAATAATTTAAAAATAAAAAAATCCATAAACATTTGTATATTAAAATTGAATCTAACATTTCAAAAAAATCCCTCAAAATACAGAATTGCAGAATCAACCAGGTTGGGAAAGAGCCTTGAGATCATCAGGTCTAAGCTATGAACGAACAACAGTTTGTCAACCAGACCATGGCACTTGGTGCCACCTCCAGCGTTTTCTTAAACATCTAGTGCAACAGGGACTCAACACCTCCCTGGGCAACCCCTTCCAGTTCCCAATCCCTCATTCTGTACATGTTGGTGACACTGCACAAAGGCCTTCACAAGCTCATCGAGGCTCTGCTACAGTTTTTTTGCCCCTTTTCCTTTGGATTTCAAAGCTGCATTGCAGTTGGCGGAATCTAACTAATCTAATCTGCCGCTGTGCTGAGAGGAACAAGATATAAGTCTCTGAAATTTATTGTGCCCAGATAAAGGCACAGTAAATTGACAGGTCCTGAAATTCCTGTGTGTGATGTCTTCTGTAGGAGGGCTGCATCTGGGAGAACGGGCACTTACAAAATTGAAGGGTGGGGATGGAGTAATAAGAGGAATCTGGGGTACCAGAAAGGGCACTTTATTTTTCCCTCAGAGCAGTTGAGACCAGAAAACAGAAATTCCATTTACTGCTCACAAAAGAAACAAATGCACAAAAGGGGACAAAAAAACACCTTAATCTGAAATCACGTGCTATTTGAGTTTTTGTCAGATTCCCCTTTCGGCTATTAAAAAGTTTTAAAAGCAGGAGTCGGCAGTGCTTGGATAGCATAAAATATCACTAGCATGACACACAGCTTTCTCAGAATTCCTGTTTTATATATAAATATATGTATATATAAAAAATACATAGAATTGCTGCTTTCTGCAGGGCTGTGTCAGAGCTGCTGGCTCTCAGCAGTGGAACAGGGTGGCTTCCAAACACCCATGGGTTTGGACACCAAACACCCATGAGCTTGGACTCCTTGGGCAAGTTTGACCTGAAAGTGGGAGAAAAGGGAGGCACAATAAAACACTTGGGATTAGTTCTAGATTGTAATTTTTTTCCCCCTCTCAGTCTTTTCCTCTGTTAAAATTCCAACTGTTTTGGCGCATCCATGAGGAAACTGAGGCAGGCTGGAAGCACAGGGGAAATAAACACTCAGGACTCAATGTCAAGGGCAGGCTTGCAAGAGCAAAGAAATCAAGCAGCCTTAAGCACAAGTGGTAATTAATTGGTTTTTGTTAAGTTTAATGCAGAAATAAGAGCTTCCAGCTGGTAAACAGAGCACGCCATTCCAAGCTGCCTTTAAAAAAAGAAGCTACAGCCATAAAAACCCCCAAGATTTCATCCTTGTTTTCCTGCGGCTGGATGTGGCGCTCAGGGTTGTCAGGGTGGTGTTAAAGCCGAAGTTTATTGCCCTGCAGGTGACACACGAAAACCATCGGCGGTGACCGAGTGTCTCATGCAGTGACAAGGTCCAGCCACGCCACACGTGGCGATAACACTGGTCACGCCCCTTTCCCGTTGGCCACGCCCCCTCCGTCTGACCCGCCCCGCCCCTTTCTGCTCCGGACACACCCCCTCGGCTGAGGCTCCGCCCCCAAGCACATCGCGCGCCTCTCATTGGCCGGCGGCGTCCCCTCACGCCTGCTTCTTCCTCCCATTGGCCGGGGGCGTCGCCTCGTGCCCGCCGCAGCCTCCCATTGGCTGCTGGTACCGCTGTTGTTGTAATTGCCGTTACTGCTGTAAACAGGAGCGGGGCTGGTGGCATCTGTAACCTCTGGTCACCTCTGCTCGCCTCCTGTCAGCTCCAGTCACCTTTTGTCACCTTTTGTCACCTTTTGTCACATTTTATCACCTTTTATCGTCTTTTATTGCCTCTTACCGCCTCGTATCAACTCCCGCCTCTCACCTGCCATCTCTTTGCACCTCCTGCTTGTCTTCTCTTGTCCCCTGTCCCCTGTCACTTGCCGGAGCTCGGTCGGTGCCTGCCCGGGCCATGTCACTGCGCGGTGGCCGTGGGCTGACGGCCATCTCCCCGTTGCCCTCCCCGGGCACGGCCGCGCTCACGCTGCTGGCGCTGGGCAGTGCGATCCCGGCGGGTCCGGGCAGGTGAGGGGCTGGCCGAGGCGGCTTTGTCCAGGGCTCGGCGGTGAGGCCGTGCCCAAGGACGCTTTTGGGATCCCCTCCTTCAGCTCCTGCCCCCACCCCGCCGGGGCAAGAAGGGGCACCCGGGGCGGTGACATTTCCCCGTGTCACCAACCCTGGAGCGCCCGCAAGGTACCGGGGCACCTCGAAGAGGGGGGGCGAGGCGCTGCCCCTCTCGCGGCTGTGGCACATGCTGTCCCCGGAGCCCCTGGCCTCGGACTGTCCCCGGGACTCGGTCTCCTCGCAGCCCACGGGTGCTGGTGAGGGATGGGGCTGCTCCGCCCCACAGCCGTCCCCAACTGCCCCCGGCCCTAGGGTCGTGCCGAGGGTGTGGGAGGGGGCTCGGGGATGTCTCGGCCGTGGGGCTGGAGGTGGGGAGCTCCTTCTGGGGAGGGATGGGCAGGAGCCCGTGCCTGCAGTCCCTGGGACTCAGCTCCGGTGGGGACCGTGCTCAGGGTGACACGCGGCACTCCATGCGGGACTGGTGCTCCCAACGGCGCTGCCACCCTCCTGCTGGGGAGCTCCCTGCCCGGCCCCATCCTGCCAGGAGTCCTGGGCTGGGGCCAGCACCCCGATCCCCAGCCCCTGTCCCTTGTTCCCGCAGCGCTGGGGCCAGACTCTCACGCACAGCAGAGCTCCGCAGCCGTGCAGGAAGAGTGAGTGGTCCCATCCCCGTGTTCCCCCGGGGACACCCCCTTTCCCTGTCCCTGCTCTGCCTTTCCCGAGCAGCAGGGCCCCGATGCTCAGCCTGGTCTCATCCTGGCTGTGATCCGCAGTCTGTGTCTGGGCAGTGACAACCTGGGCTGCTTGTGGGACAATGCGGACTCCCTCTCCCTCTAACCCCCATCTCTGCTCTCCTCACAGATTCCAGAAAACGATCCCGGAGCTTGGGAGAGCTCATAAAGAGTAAGTGAAGCGGCTCTGTCATTGCTAGGCTGTCCCCGTGCCCATGCTGTCCCTGTCCCAGACCGAAAAGCCGGGATGTCCCCGCGTCCCTTATGGGGTCCCACTCAGGCCGTTGGTGTTTGCTCAATGCCTACCCCATGTCCTGTGACAGCCCTGGGGAGCTCTTACCCCACCCTGAGGACGTAGGAGACGGAGGTGACAATGGCAGAGGGGTGGAACACGGCGATCCAGGATGCCTGCTTTCATTCGATCCTTTCCTTTCCTGGCTCTTGCAGCAGGAAGCTCCTTCGCCAGGGGATCCACTCCTTGCCGGTAGGTGTTGGCGGCTGTGCAGGATCCTGCCGAGTCCCTGGCCGAGCTGAGACGAAGAGGATGTAGCCAGGAGAGGGCACAGGACTGTGCAGCACCTCTCACCCCGTGGCTGTCCCACAGCAGTGGCACCTGGAAGCCAGCCCAGTCCTGAAGGACATCTCCCAGCTCCAGGTGCGCAGGGACAGAATGCGGCGGCAGCAGAAGGAGCCCGAGGAGAAGGTGAGGGGGCAGCGAGACCTGGGGGTCAGGGAGGGGTGCTGACCCTATGTCCCCCCCACTGCAGGAGGTCTTTGGCCCCAAGAAGCTGCCTGCCGGCCATGGGGCTGCCAGGAGGGACCTGCTTGCCAAGAGCCCTTCCCACACACCAGAGCTGCTGGTGTAAGAAGCTGGAGGGCTCGGGAGGGCACCAAGGATGGGTGATTCTGGGGCTGGACACTTGGGAGCTGCCGCCACAACCTCCCTGGGTTCCCTGGGGACCTGTGGATGTGGGAGATGGTCGGGCTGGGGGGTCATGGGGACACCCTGACTCCAAACCTGGAAGGCACTGGGAGGTGGATGGACCTTGGGTATGGGATCCATCCCTGCCTGGTGATGGGAAGCAGCCAGCAGGATTTGTCCTCTTCACAACCCCCTCCGCTTCTCCCCCACATCTCCCCAGCTGCTGCCCTGGCAGAGCAATGTCACTGTGCCCCAGGGGATNNNAACGTGGTGACCATGTCAGTGATGAAGAAGGAGGAAGCAAAGCTGGTAGGTGGCAGCCTTTGGCAGAGGATGGAGTCTCACAGTCCCTTCTTGGGGTCTCCAAAGAAGGGTCTGGGACCGAAGTTCCCTGGGGTGGGGCTGGCTGATGAGCAGCACCAGCCCTTGTGCTGGAGGCTCCCAGACCCCCAGGCAGCAGCACGGGCTCTCCCCACAACATCTGGGGAAGCGCAGCCAGTGCTGGCAGCTCTTCTGCTCGCCCTTGGTGCCTGGCAATGTCCCCAGGCCCATCCTCAAGTGGGGACAGCCCTCGGACAGAGACAGTCCTGTCAAGGCCAAGCAGCAGAGAAGGGTGGCAGGCAGCCTTGACCGGGAGGCATCAGTGCAGCTGGTGGGTGATTGGGAAGGTGTGGGGTGAGGCCCAGCCTGTCCCTGGCAGAACTGAGCTATGTTCCTGCTGTGCCAGAGCCTCTGCTGACATCTGGGGTTGTCTCTGGTTGGCGCCTCCACAGGGAGTGGAGCTGGAGCCTTCCAGATCTACCCAGCTTGAGGAGATTGAGAACTTGCTGGCTAGCAATGACCAGGAGCTCATTGGGAACTTCTCGAAGGTAGGGCCATGAGGATGGGGCAAGTCTGGGGGTGCTGCCTGCATTATTCTGAACCATCACATTATTCAGGGACCATCACTGGACTCCTGCAAGAGCCCAAAGCCAGCTGGTGGCCCTTGGCTGGGGACACGGGGCTGTGACTTCCTAGCCTGCAGCCCCTGCAATGGATGAAGAGCCCAATCACTGCTCCTCTGGTCCATGCCCATGCCACAGCCATGTGTATCTGCCCCTTCCCCTCCCACGGGTGCAGAACTGACTACCGGGGGCTCCTGAGCTGGGGGAACAGGTGCCACCCCCGGGAGGTGTCCCTGGGACGGGGATGACCCCACAGCCTGTCTCCTCCAGCCTCACCTCCTGCCGACAGTGGAGGGGAAGGACCCGGGCCTGAAGTACATCTCTCCTGGCACGGTAAGGGGACAGCGACCCTTCCCCAGCCCCCCCAAGGGGCTGCCTGCCTGTTCCCCCCCATGCTTGCCCCCGTGTGTCCCCTCTTGTTGATACGCTCCTCCTGCAGCTGGCAGCGGTGCTGACGGGGCACTTCAGCAGCTTTGTCGAGAGCAGCATTGTGGTGGATTGCCGGTACCCCTACGAGTACGAGGGCGGCCACGTCAAGGTCAGAACCCCCCCACCGTGCCCCAGGGTGGAACGGGGCTCTTCGAACCCCACCCACCCTCAGAGGTGCTGAGCCCACCACGAGGGGTTGAGCATTTCGCCAGGAGGTGCTGAGACAACAGGGATTCAGGATCCCCCAGGAATTGTTGAATGCCCTCTGAGAGATTAAGCAAAGATATAGAGCTCCCGGAGAGGAGTAAAGTAGCCCCCCCAGATGTACTCTGAGCCCCTAGAAAGGTTGAGCAGCCCCCCATGAAGGGTACAGATCCACCCAGAGGGACAAAGCAGCCCCATGAGAAGTGCCAACCCACCCTTAAAGGGTTGATTCCCAGCTGGAAAGAGAAGCATGATGGTGAGGGAAGCTAGGAGGCAGCATCCTTGGGTCCCTGCAGAAAATGAAATGGGAAGCAGAGGGGAAAAAGGTTCCTCCTGTCCCTCCCCAGGGCGCTGTCAACTTGCCGCTACAGCAGGATGTGGAGGAATTTCTGCTGGAGCAGCCCATCGTGCCCCTGGACGCCTGCAAGAGGGTGATCATCATCTTCCACTGCGAGTTCTATGTTGAGCGGGGCCCCAAAATGTGAGTAACGGCATGGGGGGGCACACTGGGGTCTGCCAGCCCCCCAGGCATGCCCAGATCCTTGCATGGGGCTGATCCCATGGCCTTTCCCTGTGGCACAGGTGCAAATTCCTGCGGGAGAGGGATCGGTCCTGCCACAGGTACCCGCAGCTGCACTACCCCGAGCTCTACATCTTGAACGGGGGATACCGCGAGTTCTTCTTCCAGTTCCCGGTGAGCCCCCACCCGGTGTCCCCTTGGTGTAGGAGGGCAGGAGCAGATGGGAGGGCAAGGCGGTGGGGACGGGCAGCTCTGGCCCTGAGCATCTGCCCTGCCATGGGAGGGGATGTCCCGGGATGGGGGCTGCGCTGCACGGCTGACGGAGCTGTGGGTTGCAGAGCCACTGTGAGCCCCGGGACTATCGGCCCATGGAGCACCCGGCGTTCAAGGAGGAGCTGCGCAAGTTCCGCGGGCAGAGCCAACGCAGCTGGCGGGCACTCTTCGTCCGTGGGTGGGACCTGTGACCATCCCACGGGAATGCTGGAGCTGGGATTGTAGGAAGGATTCCCTTGGTCGGGGATGCACCTCGGCTTGGTCTGCTTTGCTAGGATGTGTTTGGGATGGTGTTTAATATTAAGATTGGCTTTGCGTTTGTTTGTTGTTACAAATACTTTTTTTGTCTTTTGTTATAAATATTTTTTATTTATTGTCATACATATTTTTGTGTTTATTTTTATGAATATTTTTGCATTTGTCTGTTGTTAGGATTGTTTGTTAATTACAATCTCTGTTAATAAAGTCCTATTGCAGGAGAACAAACCCAGCTCCTGAGCTCTCCCTGCCCACACCAGGGCACTGCAGGGGTGGGGGAATGGGCAGGCTGGGGTAGAGGGCTCTGGGGCTTTAGGGACAGGGACAGCTGCTGGCAGAGGACAGGGCTGGAGCTTCCCTGGGGCCTGGTGGCTTCCCGAGAGACAAGGTGGGTGGGGCAGGGGCAAATGTTGACTCCTTGGCTGCTGCTCCTGCATGGTGGGGTGGCAGCAGGATGGCCCTGGATCCCCATAGGATGCTCTTTCCTGGGCATGCTGGGTTTGCCAGGACCCCTGGGACACTTGGGGCGGCTGTGGGACCCCCAGAGCCAGGATACTCTCTCAGGAGGTCTCTTGAATTTTGCAGCACTCCCCTCAGGGTTGGGATATCCATTCCTCCCAGTAGGACTCCCAGAAGTGTGGCAGCCCCAATTTGGGGGTCAGGACTCATCAGGACACTCAGGAGCATTAACCCCTCAAATTCTGAGTCCCTCCTGTAGTGATTGCACCACCCTCTCCAAGGGATCCCCAAAGTAATGACACCCCTTGTGAGTGGGGCTGGAATCATCAGGACCCCTAGGGCAGTAACACCTCATCCCTCTGCCTGGGACCCCCAAAGCCATGTTACCCTCCTGGTAGGAGGGGCCTCTGGACTTTGCAGGACCCCCACGGCTGTGACGATCATTTTTTGGGGACAGGGCTTGGTAGGATCCCCATGGCTGTGGGGTCTTTCATATAATGGGGGGGGAGCTTCTCGTTGCAGGACAGCTGGTTGGTGTTTTGTGTTGTCCCTGCTTTTAGGATGCCACTGAAACTTGATGGCTGTTGGCTTTGGAATCCATCTCTTTGGCAGTTGTGTGGGAAACCTCGAGGATGTGGATAGTAGCTGTGGTTTGCTACCTTGCACAGGTCCACATTGCCATGGCCATGCGGTGGGGGCTGTCTTGTCCAGCAGGGGTAAGGATGGGAAAACCTGGAGAAGAAAACTTCTCCTGCGACAAGAGGGGGCTGTAGGGGCATGAAGAGGGGAACATGGAGGAGAAGTTTTTAACTGGGGTTTAGCATTTCCCAAACATTCGTCAGGACTGCATGAAGCAATGGTATGAAACAAACTACAAAATTTCCTCATTGGTAAGTCCTCCCCAATCTGTAGCGCTCTCCAAACCTCTTCCAAAAAATCATCGGTTAGAAATGAGTCCTATGAAATGTAAGGAAAGTGTTCAAATAGCCAGTGTAAAAACACTTCAATTCCCCCTTTGAAAAACAAGAATTTTCTCGATGAAGAGTCTTTTTAAGTTGGAGGTGTCAGGAAAATTAATCCACAAACACCAGAGGTGTATGTCCAGAAAGGAGAGAGAGGAATCGTTTTTGCTTAATTTGAATAAAGGCAGAAGCCATAGGGCATTCCCCTGGGATCTCTCAAATTTTTGGAGGACACAGCCTCCTTTTTATCTTTTATTTTTTTGTGGCCGCATTTCCCTCTCTCCTTCCCTACTGGCTGAGGTACTTGAGAGATACTTGAGACTTCCTGGAACGTCTGATACCTCAGATTTCCATCTAATGTATAATCCTCCCTTTTAATTCTTATAGAATTCATAGTTTTCCCCCATTGCTTCTTTCATCTTTCAATACCCAATTTCATTTATCAGCAAACCTACAGTTGGTTTGTAAAGGCAAATATCTTTTTCCATCCATCAATCAATGGAATCCATCCCATTGTTTCTTTTATATCTCAGTGCTGGTTTTATCCACCAGAAGATCCACAGCTTGTATAGACAAATCTTGTTTGTATAGACAAATCTGACATTCCTCTCAGAGGTAATCTTCCCGCTGTGGGTGAATGAGTCCTGCTTCCATCTCAACCCAAGTCTCTTCCCAACAGCTGGGAGTAAAAGGACAAAAAAGTGAAGAGTGACCCAAAATGACAAACTCACCACACTGGGGTAAAAAAACTCACGGGCTGGTCTACCAAGTATAAAATTTAGAGGTCTATTCGGGGTCTCTTCTGTTTTCAAGGAGTAGATATTCTAGTTCCCTTGTGCCATTTGTAGGTGACTAGGGAGTCCGTGGAGGTCCAATGCTCCGAACTGGAATGACACAACCTTCCTAGAGAGAGGTTGTCCATAAGGGCAGCCATCTAAGGGGGTCTCCGGGCAGGTCTCCTCTCTGCCAGATAAACCTCAGCAAGCTGCAGCCTGTGTCCACAAGCAATCAGCTCTGATCAGTGATTTCAGCTCAGTGGTTTCAGCTCTGCTTGTGAGGCCATCCCAGGCCAGCACAGGGACAGAGAGACAGAAGCATTTTACGGCAATTCCACAGAGATTCCTGTATTATCCAGCAGCTCTGTGAAGGAAGCCAGGGACGACAGCTCCCCGGAGAACTGGGGGAAAAACTGGGGTTTTTAATGGGTGAAAGCAAGAGTGGCACAAAAGGGGGAAAGACCAATGGGCTACAAATGATTAAGGTGGGTACTAAGGCATGGTTGGATCACTGAAGCCTTTGGGATTGCTCACCATGATAAGGTAAAATGTGCCAGCACATTTCTGAATGAAATATTTTAGCACAAACCAGAAGTTGAAAGGAAAAAAGAAAATCAACAAAACCAACCAATCTGTGCAGTCAAGTTTTTATCTTCAGTATTCTGTCTGATTAAATAAGCACATTCCAGGGGAAATTTAATTGAGGTTAAATTTTAACCAATGTGGAAAACAAATGTGGAGAAGGTGTCTCAAATAGTCCCAAATTCAAATTAAACAAACAGGTAGCCTTCTCTATGGTCATGTCAGGACTAAGCTATACATAAAAAAACATTCAATTAACCTGCATCAATTTCCAGGGTGCCCATCCATCTTCAGACTTTCCGACAATTGTATTTCTGGGTCAAGATGTTATTTTTTCCGCTGAAGTATACGTTTGGCTCTAAAATATATCTTAAAAGGAGGCCAAAGATCTTTTATCAGAGGGTTACCAAGGATGCTGAGCACTTCTGCAGCCTGGGTGGGACTGCACATTTACTTGATGCCCATTTCCAAATTGTACTGAAGACTGGCCAAACTGCTCACCCACCTGGAGCTTAAAAGGTTTGCAACTTGAAGGGTATACACAGTATATTAAATTTATTTTTTTAAAGATGATGAACAATTTGACAAATTAAAATTAGTGGTACAAAGCTCTAAACCGAAAACTTGTTATCATGGAATAATGTCTTTAATTACATAAGGAAAATACTGGATGAACCTGAAGAAAGCTTCTGGAATTCTTAAGTACTGCAGTGCAGAAATTTAGTAACTCCTCAGCTTTGGCCATACCTATCATCTCCTCTGAGAAATTGTCTCCATTCCCTTTAGTACTTGAAGCCCTGAGAGGCTGCTTCCCCAGACAAATATAGTGCTCAGAAATAATTCATATGGCACATGATTCATGTTTTCAGAGACAAGTCTTGCTAAATATTGAAACACACAGGAAAGCTAAATAAGACAGAGCAACCATTAATGGGCGTGAAATATTTATCTTTATTATTGCTTTCTAAGAAGTGCATTCATAAGAGCAATTTGCAGAACTTTCTTATTTTGAAATATATCTGGTGTGCCACTGATTGTGGCTGGATAGTGGTGCTGTGCTAAATTTGACTTTTTTTATCACTGAACAAAGAGAACCTCTCTCTCTCCCTTGCTCTCTCTCTCTCTATATATATATATAAATAATTATGGAGCTTTCCCAGGAAATCATTTTGCAAAACCAGCCAAACAATTTTCCATATAAAATGACACAGCTGTGCCATGGTAATGCACATGAATTACTGCACAGCTGCAATCTTACATGATAATTTTACTTTGTACCTGTTCCTCCTGTTTTGTGGCCACTAAATGATCTCCAGGGGCAAGGAAGGAAGGATTCCAGGAAGGAAGGAAGGAAGGATTCCAGGAAGGAAAGATTCCAGGAAGGAAGGATTCCAGGAAGGAAGGAAGGAAGGATTCCAGGAAGGATTCCAGGAAGGATTCCAGGAAGGAAGGATTCCAGGAAGGAAGGATTCCAGGAA
>JAODLH010001543.1:51360414-51378695 GCA_027575645.1 Cossypha caffra | reverse complement strand
TTTTTTTTTTTTTTTTTTTTTTTTTTCCCCCTATGCTATCACTTGCTAACTTTTTCCTTTGGTAAGTAAACTGCATCATCTCCCATACTTGTAAAATTCAAAAGCACTTGATGTGGTCCCCCTGCACAGTATACACTTACCCCTTCAACATCTCTTGTGAGCAATTTGGAAGCATAGTTGTCTTCTGTTGCATGCCAAATAGTGATGCTCAAGGAAACAGCTTTTTCATCAGTAATTTTTTTTTGTAGATTCTGTAAATGGAATAAAACAAACTTGGTCATGAGCTACATTTTAGTATATTTACATCTGGCAGCTTAGTATCACTTAGCTTTTGATTGCCAGGTGACTTTATTTTTGTGGTGGTGTTAGGAAAAAGGGACATGTCCTAACCCTTTCTGGAATGGTTTTTGAGAATAATGAATTAATTGGAAAGAAAACAAGCGAACTTCTCTGTATTAATGAACATAAAAGTAGCTTTACCTAAATAGTAGCTGAAGGAGAAGTTGGATAGAAAACTTCTGTAGATGGTATTTCTTCCAAGGCTAATGTGTCATAGACTCCAGAAGATGAGAAATTGAAAATGATTTCTCAAGTGTATTTCAGAGACTGACTTTGTATTTTTTTGGGGGGGTTTTTGTCAATGAAATTAAACTGTAAACTGTACAGCTGTTTCTAAGAAGTTAGAATTCTTTGCTACTGCTTGCCTTTAAAGTACTAATCAGATGTGATTCTGTGTCTGAGGAATATTGCAAGTAGCCTGTATTTGGTTTAATGGTTAAATTATTGATAGTTATTTCTGAGAGCCTAACCAAGGTTAAAAACTCATTAGGCTAAAATTATTCTTTTATACAACTGATTGCTCATTAGAATATTCTATATTCTCCATCCTGAGGTGTTTCATTCAAACCATGTGCCACACATCTGCTTTTCCCCCCTCTCTGTTTCTGTTCTCAGCTGCCTCTGAACTTCTGTTTTTTACAACATTCTGTATGTTTTCTTCTGTCACCTCTTCCCTCTCAGCCATTGTGCATGCATGCTGTTAGAGGCATCAGCTAGTGTGTCTCAAGAATGTTTGTGTGTGTCTCTTGCACCTGATGGACTTGGGAACACCTGAGTGTGCATTTCTGTGGTTGTGTCCAAGTTTTGAGTGGTTGATCTCTCCTTTAGAAGCAATGTAGCATCTCCGAAGAGATCCACTAACAGCCCAAGAACCTCGGCGAGGGGCGGCCGAGATCGCTTTGCTGGTGAATCCTACACAGTGCTGGGTGAGCTGAACTTGTTTGCTCTGTTAGGAAAGGGCAGATAAGGTAAGAATTAGAGGGAAAGTTTGTGATTGTTCAAGGCTGTGTACTCAACATAGTTCTGCCCTGATCAGTTTGCCCATATAACACAGAATTTTGTGTCTTCAACTCTGCTTTGTGTTACAAAGCTCTTAGTGACTGACATGCACTGCTTTTAAACATAAACTGGTGTTAAATATATCTTATAATGTAAATACAGTCTCATTATTTTGTTTTATATTTATATTCTATTGTACAATTTTCTTATTCCTTATAAGATTTCTTTGTCTTAAAATAAAATAGAGGAAACATCACTGATGCCTATTAATAAGGCAGCACTGTAAGATATGCTCAATTGAAATTAACTACTCTGTTTTAATTAAATGTATTTCTGTTGGTAGGAGACACTGCTGTTGAAAGTGGACAGCATTACTGGGAAGTGAGAGCCCAGAAGGACTGCAAATCCTACAGCGTGGGAGTAACGTACAGAAACCCAGGGAAGTTTGACCAGCTGGGAAAGACTAATTCCAGCTGGTGCATCCATGTAAACAACTGGCTGCAAACCACATTCTCAGCAAAGCATAACAATAAAGCAAAGACTCTAGATATACCTGTTCCAGACAGAATAGGAATATACTGCGACTTTGATGGAGGTAAATTACACCTTCGGAGATTTAGTAAAAAGAGTTAATTCTTATTTGTGTTGAGCTGGAGCAGTCCAAGGCTGAAGAAGTGCATTACTTCCAGACTGATCCAGTCTTGGATGACAGCACAGACCCTAAGTGCTTATCATGTTCAATGACCTGAGTTCATCTGTGTGACAGAGGTACTGAAATTCAGTGAAAATAGTGAATTTTCACTCTCATGGACTGCATTTAGTGTTTCCTGGAAAAGAATCAGTTTTTTTGTACAAGTTAGACAGCCAACAGCATCTTAGCTTAAATTATGCTTAAGCTGAATTTCAACTTGTTCTCTCTCTCTCTCTGCCTCTTTCTCTTAGGTCAGCTTTCATTTTATAATGCAAGCTCAAAGGCGTTGTTACACACCTTCAGAACAAAGTTTACCCAGCCATTGCTACCAGGTTTCATGGTCAGTATTGATAAAATTTTGCAGTTTCTAGCACTGAATTCAGTTTTAATTCTTTCTTTAAAGAAGGAAACTGCAAGCACTTGGTTTGGCTGACTAGTCATTTTGTAAAGTGTTTAACTCCCTAGCATAGCAAAGGCTGACTCTTGTAAATTCAGTTCCCAAGTCATCTGGGGAGATGGTTGTTTGCCAAAACTCAGGCTATCCCTCTGCATCTCATATAGCCAGCCCCTCACAGAGTGACAACAGACTTACTGACTGAATAGGACAAGTGAAAATGACAAACGACTTAACTACAGCTCTCAAACTTACTTACAAACATGAAAATACAGCATTCTTTCATGTGTAGAATAGAAGTCACTGGTACCTGTGCCCCTGAAGCTTCTCAAGTATTTTTTGTTGTAATATGTTTATGCTGACATAGTTTTAGCATGACATGGCAAAAATAAGCAATGCTTTCAGGCAGTGGAGCATAGTGAGAGAGTTGCTTTTCACTGTCACTCTACTTGCTGCTGGCACATTGGCCTTCAAAGAATTTTTCTAGTTAGGACAAGTGTTTTGACTACTAGGACTTAGTTATAAACTTCGTTATGAAGCATAGTATGTGGAGCAACTTAGACTTTATGGACTTAAAAATTAGCATATCTGTGATTAGAACATTTTACAGAGTGCTGTGGCAGAAGACATGCAGCTGTGTTTGTGCTAGTTAACTGTGGGGTGGGAGGAGAGAGATTAGGTTCCTAATGCAGATTTTTTTTTTTTCTTTTCCTCCCCAGATCTGGTGTGGTGGGCTCACAGTGAGTACTGGATTGCAGGTGCCAAGCGCTGTGAAAACTCTTCAGAAGAGTGAAAATGGATTGGGTGGTTCAACAAGCAGCCTAAATAATGTTGCCTAGTAATGTCTGTTCAACACTTCTGCTGAATGTTTTTGTTTTTCTGTATAGCTACTGCTCACAGAAGCTTGTGAGCATTGGATTTTACTGGGTTTGCTAGCTTCTGCTGTTTAGGGCCTGGGTACTGATAGTGTGAAGGGCTGGAGGTAAAATGTTAAGAATCAGTCTAGGAATCCAGAAAAATGTCAGAAAGCTGAACTGTTGCCTATTTGAAAAAAAAAAATCAAGAGCTGTAACTATGTACTTTTCTAATACTGTATTCAAGCATTTTGTTATGGAGTTGAATATTAGTTTTGTTACAAATACTATTCTTCTATGAAGAATATAGCAAATACCATTTTTAGCTCTCCTAATGCAAATTACTTAACTATGTTTTTAATTATTACTAGGCTTCCCATTAGAAGTTGTGATTTCTGAGATGCATTTTGGAAACAGACTAATTTGCTGGCCTAGCCTGGCAAAGTATCACAGCAGCATGATTTCAGAAGGATATTCTAAGAATGTATAGGCCTGGTATGAAGAAACAGTAAGAGCAGGCTGTGATTATTTCCCCCGGGGTATAAAATCTTCCTATTTTCCATGGGTAACTTCTATTTGAAACTGTGTATATTGATATTGGCTCCCATTTGTCACCTTTACATTAATTACATTCTAGTTATATTAGAAAATTATGTCTAAATGTTCCATTACCTTGACTCCTATTTGCAAGCCTGGTAAAACAGTAGTCAACTGCTTCATAGTAATGGGAGAGCTAAAAAAAGAAAAAAAATCATGTTATATTCTTTGTGGAAAATCCCAGCTTGTCAATGGGAATTACTAGGTTATTGTAGGCTTTTTTAATCTGCTTTCTTCCCTCTAATCAAGCCGAGGAGCCTATAAATAGTTTTCAGGTACACTCTTGAATCAGGTTTTTCCTAACTGAAGATTTTCTGGTATCACCTGAAAACTGTTATAAATTTGTGGTCCATAATAATTTGGCTCATTTGCTGCTGGGCCAGTATAATTTTTTCTTCTTGTGTATCTTTTAGCCCATAACATCTAATGAACATCTAATCAGGTTAAACCTCAGTATTCCCAATGGCTCCTTTCTGTCCATCACATTTCTCAAGGAGAAATTCCTTGAGGCATATTCTAATAAATTGGCGTTGATGTTCAGTGAGAAGTTAAAATTAACAAGGAAATGTAATTACCTGTTCTGGAAAGTGTTATTTTTCTTGAGGAATCATGAAGTTGACAGTTTGGCTGAGCCCTAAATACTTATTTTGTATCTGGAACTCCAGCATCTCTTAGTTGTTTGCATTGTGAACTTGTAATCTCTTTTTGCAGAGGAAAGTACAAAACAGTTCCCAGTTTAAATGTACCTTCTTCTGTCTGTTGTGTTGCTTGGGCTTTGGGACAAAGATACTCAGAAGTGACGTGGTTCTTGTCACCAGTGTCTGAATCTGTTTGACACATTATCTGCAGATGCTACTATTATGCAAATACTCTGTATAATCTTTTCTCTTTCCATTTTACTGCAATGGACACCTGATTAGGAGTACTTGGGGATAAATTGCTACAAACTCACTTTTGCAGCCAGTTCTAGTCCAGGGCTCTGGTGCACAGACTCCAGGACAGACTGGCACCTCCTTGTCACCACCCATCCACTTGTCTTGATCTTGGGTGTTCAGCTGCAGTTCCTCTTCAAATTTCCCTTTGTGGAAAGAAAAGGAATGTTTACAACCAGCTAATGTATAGTGAGAACCATGAGTATTTTCCAGCCCTCTACAAGAGCATTTAAATTATGGATTTTTGTTTGGTTTTTCCCCCCTTTTAGCCAGTTGTAGTGTAACCTGCAAGGTGAATTTGAGATGCGCTGGTGTAAAAATGTAATTTTTCTTTTAACAGTTAGAGGAAAGCTTGGGTATGTTTCATACTGTGACTTGTGACTTGCAAGTTTTGGTTTAACTGATGTCCTAGGTGTACCTTAACATGTGACTTTTCACCCTTAAAAGGATGGATTTGTTATATAATAGGTTGCACAGATGTTAAATTTTTGCTGCTAATATCTAGTCCAGTTGTTTTTAGTAAATGGGGATACGAAGAATTGCCTTAAGCACTTTAGAATTTTTTTAGACTGTTTTTTTTCTGAACTAGTGTCTCTCCAGCACCTATTATCATAGGAAGATGAGCGACACCACACTGCTCCCAGTGGTGACTTCTGTTGCAGTTGGTGCAGAGTTTGTGTCTGCAGCTGTACAAGGATGCCTGGAGCCCGTGGAGTTACCATTCCCTTTGTGAATCCACTTACAGGGATTAGGAGGCGGGTGGCTCTTCGGCAGTGGATTAGATTTTTTGAAGGTCTGTAATTCAATCCAGGAGACTTATTTATTGTTAGTTATTCTGAAGCTGATACTGCATTGTGGCTAAACAGGGATTTTCTGCTCTATGATCAAAAGGAGATGCATAATTTTTTTTTTTCCTTTTAAGTACTGACTGCTGGTATTGTGAAGTTAATGTTAACTCCAAAAGCCCAACTTTTGAGGAGCTAAAGGTTTTCCTTGAGGTATTAATAAATCAAATGAGTGTAGCTGTTATTGTTCTGTGGAAAACTAAGGAGAACTGTGTTAACTGCAGCTAGGCCTGTCAGTGTCAGAGAGGATAATTAAAAAAACCAAAAAAACAACAAACAAAAAACCATCCAGTGGATGTAAATGCTTCTGCAAATACCAGACAGGCAGGGCAGAGGTAGCAGGTTCATTTTTTAGAAATGCAGGAAAAGCAGAGGCTAGTGTACAAATCCTGTTTCCTCACCCCCCTAAGTTTCAGATGGAGACCGGGGAAACAACCTGGGAGCCTGTTGGGATTGTCCGTGTTTTTGAGAGCTGCGGGGGTGTTGGATGAGCGCTGACCGTGACTAGTGTTGATGTCGTGCCCCAGCGTCGCTGTTTTTGCGTGTCCTGTGGCAGGCCCAGCCTGGCCCTGGGCTCCCTTCGGAGCAGATCCCGGTAGTCCCGAGCGTCCCTAGGCCGCACCGCGGGGTCCCTGCCCGGAGCCCCCCAGCATGGCGGGGATGGGGATTGGTGGCGGGGGGGAGGGTGTGCCATCTGCGTGTGACGCGATGTTTTGTACTAATACAGAAATCTGCAACGCTGCTTGCCTCTCGCTGTGTCATTTTACCGCCGCCTCGGTTTGGGGGATTTGGGGAGGTCTGGACTGTTCGGGTGGGTGAGAGACCTCCGTGAGGGAGGTTTAGGACAAGCGTGGGGGCGGCGGGGAGCGCACTTTACGACGGTGGGCGGCGCTTAGCGGCGGCGCTTTCCGGCCTGAAGCCGCATCGCGGTGAGGGCGGCCGGGTAGCGGCTCCCGGAGCGCCGCGGGACTGATGCAGAAAATAAACAGGAACGTGGTCCTGGCGCTCCTGTCGCTGACCAGCCTGGTTTTCCTGCTCTTCCAGCTGTGCTATTACAAGTTCTACCTGTCGCAGAAGGTGAGAGACAGCGCGCTGCCCCGAGCCTGGCGTGAATCCCTGGGGCGGCTCGGAGGCCGGCGGGGCGGGCGAGGTGCCCAGGCCGGTGTCCGGTTGCAGGGGTACGGTTGGGTTTGAATTCCCAGCGTAGCATCCAAGTCACTGTGTCAGCCAGGGCCATCTGATTTCTCCCGGAGGGAATGATGCCCCCGCCAGCAGCCACGGCTCTAAACCCTCGCCTCTCATTGCTCGGTGACTTTTTATTGCCACCGAAGTCGCCACCGAGCGCTGTCTGAGGGTTCTGCTGAAGGGAGGCAGTATCTGCTGGGTGCAGGTTTTCCAACACTGGTGTGGCAGAGAGAAATCCCAACTTTTTCTGCAGTCGTCTTACTGCTTTGTGACTCAGTGCTCCTGAAGTGCTGGATATCACAGTTTAAATCCTGCTTTTATACTGGGAATGTCCAGGCAGGTGATTTTCTGCTACGGCAAAAGAAGTGAATGTTACTGTAAATTAAATCCTCTGGTAGCTTCATAGTTTACTGTTGCAATTCCGATTCAACAAAGGAACTCCATTTGTTTTTACAGAAGAACCGTGTATGTTTCGAAGTGCCCTGACTTATTTTTTGGCTTTTCTTTCCTTGTTAATTGGGGGCATTGTCAGTGGCAGGTGGTGCTACAACCTTCAACTCTCATTGTTTCTGATTTTTAAACAATGACTGAGAAATTATTTGTGCTTTTGAAAGGCCAAAAGCTGAGCTACGAGTGACTTGACTCTCTCACGTTAATATGCTGTCTTTAAAATGGTCTAGGAATGGTCTAGGATTTCTTCTGGAAAGACTGAGGGATAGTCCTGCTGTTTGTGCCCCTGTGGTATTTGCCTGACACAGTTTGTCATCCTCCTGTTTTACATTTGCTGGCACATTGGCTTGGAAACCTGAGGCCTCACCACTCAATCCTTTCATGTCTGGAGGTCCCTGAGGCTTGGGTTGTCCTTTTAAATATACTTAAGCCACAGCAGTTGTTTGTGATTTCATGATCAGTGCTGTACCTGAGTGACCAGAGGCATAACTCCAGCCATAACCATAAAGTGGATAAATGCCCCTGAATGTCATGTTAAGAAGACAAGGATTCAACTGAAACTTTGCAGTCTTTTCTCTTCTTTCTCCCTCCCCTTCCAATTTTTTTGTGTTGTTGTTGTTGTTGTCATTTTGTTTTGGTTTTTTGACAGAATGGAGCAGCTTTTTCCAAAGTCAGAGGAAGCCAGTCAGGCCAAGACAGCACTAGATGGGTATGTTCAGTGTCACTGGTTCATACAGCTCATCCACAAGTCTCAGAACTCACTTTGAACTGCAAATTCAGGGTCCAGTTCTTCTCATCTTCGCCAGGCGCTTTCTGCTTTGAAGGATGAAGAGATGCACCTTGTAACTTTGCTCAGTAAAAAGAGTATCAAAACATGGTGTGAAGTAAAATTGAGAAACAGTTACAGCTTCACAGCCCTTGCCCATGCAGAGCTTATATGTGTTACTAATGTTTCAGGAAGCAACACTTGTTCTTTCTGAGACAGAAGTGTTGATACAGGATTTTGTGTCCTTTCAGGCTGGGTGATGAACAGATTGGCTGGTTTGCCATGCAGCTTCTTTGTTGGTCTGAGAAGGTCCTGGGCTACACAATCCTCCTTTGCCCACTCCAGGTGTTTAACCTGCTGGTCACTGTTCTGTTTTCTGCTTGTGCTGGGTTGTAAAGCTCTTCCCAAGTAGGAAAATGTCATATTTCATCATTCACCAGCTGCTGCGTTCCAACCATCATGACCAGCACTGGGAGTGCTGTTAGGTGCTTGAAATGGGATATTTGTTGTGTCTTGCTTCAGGCTTGCAAGATTGAATGCAACCAAAACACCCACCCTGTGGAATCATAAGGTAACCTATCATATTTGTAGTTAGGATTTGTTTGGAAACAGTTTTATGGAAGACTTTTTGTTAACTGATCTCCCAGTGGAAAAATGGCACAGATGGTTAAGGAGAAGGATGTGCTGGGGGCTGGCTGCCTTTCGGTTTGTATGCAACATGATAATGTTGCTAATTAGCAGAATGGCCATTTAAAGGCCTGGTTTCTGCTGAGCAAGAGGGAAGGTGCTGTGGCTAAGAGCTGTCCCTGGAAAAAGTCCAAACCAACTGCTCTGTGGACTGCTTGCTTGTGCCAGGAATGCTTTGCTATTCTTGGAGGTGGCACGCCTTGGAGCTGCCTACCAGATGTGAGGTGTCACGTTCACAGGGGGCTTCCAGTCTGTGGGCAGAGCTTTCCTGAAGGTTCAACTTGCTCTTCTGAGATCTTTAGTGATAAAGGATGCTGCGTGACCCTGACAGGGACCTACTGCTCTCCAAGCTTTCTTCAAAATCCTTGCAGTGGTGTGTTCAAAATACTAAATTTGAACATGTTTCTTGATGATCAACATCATCAAGGCAATGCCTTTCTACCATTATTTATGTTTTTTTTTTAAACTTATTTAAGTTTCAGTTGAAAACATCTGTTTTCCTGGAGTCGTGATGGGTTGAGAAGGTGGATACTTTTGCACAGATCTTTTTCCCATTCATCATTCTGGTGTGCCAGGTTTAATCACAGAAGTAATATGAGCACATCACTTACCTTGCAGCTCCATGTAGCTGAAATCATTGTGAGGGTGGCCTTGCTTCTGTCTGCCAAACTCTGCCATGCTGCTGCCCAAGCTCTGTTGTTGACCCACATCCCGTCCTCATATTTTCACATCTTTCTGAAGCCAGAGCTTAAAAATCATTAAATGAAAATGTTACAGTTGAATACATTTAAGTAGCAGGATAATTGTGGCTGCTGGGAATGTTTTCTCTGTGCCATGGATGTTAAAATGTGCTTGATTAATGTGCTCCACTGAATCAGGTTCATAACCCCTTCCATCAGGCACAGAACCTTCTTGCTGCAGCTTTTAACTCCTTGTGCAATGTTGAGTGCCCTGGGTAGAGCAGAATCCAAATTCTGCAAGTGTGGCACTTGCATCCTACCTTCCCACTCAGTCTCACAACTGTTTGTGGAAGTGAAGTGTAACTCAGAGGATGTACTGGGAGATGGTTTCCTTCTTTCAGCAGGCTGGGGTTTCTTTCTGTCAAAGAGTTTTAATGCTAAAATGGTGTTTCTGTCCACTGTCAAACAGCACGTGGTTAGGAAGTTCCTAGGATTAATATCCAGTCACAATATTCCAGTGTATTTGATTGATCCTTTGATTCTGGGACTCGTTGATAAAGACATTGAACAGATCAGAAGCTCTCCTGATGGCCCCAGCCCAGAATGCAAATATTTCTGTGCTCCAAGAGACTTCACTACCTTTGCACTACTGGACAAAACATGGAAACATGAAGTAAGTGCACATTTTCAGTTCACATTTCTGTATTTTAATGCACTCAGTTATTCTTTGATATTGTCACTTAATGTTTTCATGTTTGTGTCTGAATTCACGTAGTGGTGATATTGTCGGCAGAGGAAATTTCATTTTAAAGTAAAACATTTGCCCATTTACTAGCCTGGATACATTAGGAGTAATTTACAGCTAAAACTTTTTAGAAGCTGTCTGCGATATTAGAAAAAAAACAAAGTACAGCACTGGTAGTCAAAGTCTATGCTAACAGGAAAGAAAGAAAGAAGGTCGGTTAGGAAGGAGGAAAACCTTAATGCCTGTAATGTAGGTACAGCTGTTAGGAATCTGGAGTTTGGGGACTTACTAAGAAGGAAATGCAGGTATTGATGTGACAAGTTTGGAAAAATTATCATAGTGGGCTGGTTTACATCTCTTTTAGCACATCTTTGTACTTAATACATTTTATTTAATGTGTTGGTATCTGCTTCTCTGTGGTGTTGGGACATTTTTTAATGGCTGTGTTAAAAATAGAGGTGTAGCATGTGATGGACAAAATTAAATCCAAGATTATTTCATCAATTAAGTGTAATCTGGAAATAGATTAATTTCTATAGACTACAGATAACAGTGGCAAACATATTTTTCCTTTTTTTCCTTTTATTTTAATTAGAAAAAGCAGGAGACACTGAAATGGTCAGTGACTATTTCACTAAAGGACTTGAGTGACGACGGGAATCACTCTGGGCCTGATCAGGCAGTTGTTTTACCCATAGGTGTGAAGGAATTCAAGAAACTAAGAGTAAAGTTGTGGCAGCACACTGAGAAAAATCCATTTCCCCATTGCTTTGGGTGTCAGTGATAATTTCTGTGTCATTCAGAGGAGAAGTTGATATACTTATACAAAACATTTCAAGGGGGGAAATGGAAAGGCTCTTCAGATGCTGAATGGTTTGGGGTTTTGTTTGTTTTTTTTTTTTTTTAAATCAGCCAGAATTTAATTTCCTTTATTTGTGGAAATAGAAAAGCCTGTTACCTGAGTGCAGTGCTCAGTGTCTGGTGAGATTTTTATTTGCCCCACAAAAGAAGGTTTTGGACTCATAATTTTTGTGTTAGTGATGTTGTTATTCAAGTACTTAGGAACACCAAATTTGGCAGAGGAACTGTTTTAGAGACTAGTTTCAGAGTGCAGGGTGGGGTGCTGTGGCAAGGAACAAACCTGGTCCAAGCATGGCTTGCAGCATTTATTTGTTGTTTTATTTTGTAGTTTGAAAGACAAAATTTAAGACAAGGAAAGAAGGTGGTTGGAATTGCTTGTGGCTGCTGGTCTTCAAGCTCAGAAATTTTTGATTCATTTGTGCTTAAGCCTGATTAAAAAATGAAAATGGGGAATGGTGTGAGTTAATAATAAGCATTTAGCTTTCAGTTTTGTTTTCTCTAATCTTTAGCCTGCTCTGCCCTCCATCTTCTTCGTTTTCAGGTGGGTCTTTTTAGAACTGCTGAGAAGATGGGGTTCCAGTGGCTAAAGATTATAAACAAGGACCCCCGCTTGGATGGGATGGATGACCTGTCTGGAATGGAAATTCCCTTGCACTACATATTCAAACTGGCATCCCATGCCATTCACCTGGTGGTCTTCTATGAGAGGAGTGGCAATTTCCTCTGGCACGGACCCCTGAGGCTCAAGCAACACATGGACAGAAAGTTTGTGCCTTTTCGGAAACTCCACTTTGGTCGCTACCCTGGGGCATATGAAAAGTGAGTTCATAACGGGGGAAGGAGAAAGCCATCATGGCACTCCCAAAATTACTTCCTCTGTGTATTAAACTACTCTCTTTGCTGTAGCCAGGTTCTAAAATTCAGCTCAGGTATGATTCAGACCCCAAAGTGTGGGGTTTGAGAACATAGTTTCTGAGAAAATGAGGAAAATATTGAGACATTTCACACGTTTAAATCTTTAACTTCTTCCTTTAATTTGACCCCATTCTTTCGTCCTTTTAAAACATGGAATCTGGGTGAGTTATGTGCCTAAATGTATGATGTAAACTGTGTAAGATGTTAAATAACCCCACTTCAATCATTATGAAGGAGGAATAGTTTTTAATTTTTAAAAGCAAATAGCCTCAAAGTATAGAGTAAAATTTGATTCTTGCGTGCATCCCACACTTAAACAACCAAACAGCCTGAATTTTAAAATGCACTTAACAACATCTCTGAACAAATTCAAGTCATAAGTCAGTGAAGGAATCACTGATCTAACAAACTAACTTGGGGTTTGGAGGTGGAGGAATTTTTTTTAAACAAAGTTTTGAAATGTATGGGAAATTTGGTGAAGCTGTTGTTGCTTTTTTCATTTGTCATTTGTTTTGGCAGTATTTGGACAGAGGGATCAGTAGCGTGCATTAAGACCTGAGTTAAAGGAAAATATGCCATGTGGTTTGTAAAGGAATTAAATAGGGTAATATATTATCTTTCTTTCCATCCAGGCCAGAACTTCTGCTTGTTTCCATTGATGACTTAAAAGTTCAAATTCCTAAAAATCCATCCAGTTTTCTAGAGGAGGTGTCCCACTCTAGATTTCTTGAATGTAGGTACAGAGAAGCTCGGGCTTTCTTTCAGGTTAGTGGTAACTAGGTGGTGTCTCTGAGATGAAATGTGTGTTTTCACTGGTTGATCCAAACCTAAGAACAGTCCACTGTTTTTTTGGGTTTTTTTGTCTAAATGGGACAGTTCGATTGCACAAAGCTAAATACAACCCTTGATTCTCATTCCGCAGAGCTTACTAAGTGGTAATAAAATCAAAACTTTACCTGACGATCAGGGCCTTTTTGTTTTTTCACTTGTGAGCACATTTTTTTCCAAGAGGGAGCCAACATATCCATAGTTCTTACACACCCTTACTGTTATATGGATTTCATAAAAATAAATAAAACTAAGATCTTATGTATCTTCATGGCTGAACAGTGTCCTTGTGGCAGTCCTCAAAGTTTTGAGAAATGCTTAATTTTACGGTTTTTGAACCATGTCCTGCAGTTCCTTGTTACTCATTTGGCTTGTTTGAAATGGTCACATTCCAAAGTGACTGATTGAATTGCTTTTCTGACTGTGTAAGATAATGTTTTAACCTCTATTCAGAGCATTATTTTTAGGATTTAGCTACTTGACTAGCAGATAGAAAAGTTCTTGCTGCAGTGTGGGGGGCATTTTGTCCTAACTTGGGAAGGACATGAGTTACAAAGTGATGTCGAGTTCACAGTTAAGACGGTAGAGTCAGAGTCAGACCACAGAAGCTGAGCCATCTCTGAGTTCATGGAAGGAGGAAAAAGGGCATTGGAGGCCAGGCTGCAGTCATTCAGGTGTTGGAGAAAGGGAGGACTACTCTTGTTCGTGCAGGCTGTAGATCCTTATTTGTGTAGCAAGAGGGTCACAAGGACATCCATGATCTGTCCCTTTACATGTGGTGGACAGAAAAATACAGTCCGCTTCAGTCTTCAGGCAGAAATCACCACAGGCAAAGAAAATGTGTCCCTAAATGCTTATTGAACTTTGCTGGAGCTTTAATACTGAGATAAGCAGCTGGCTTTTGAAAAGTTTATTTTGGCCACTTGTTGCTCAAGACCTCTTATAGAAATCCATTACAAAGCTGAATGTTTGTTCGTTTGTTAGATTTGGTAATGTTTGCCCAGCCTCCCGTATTGGTTTTGGCTTTGCATGGGCAGCAGACCTTGCCACAGCTATGCCTGGAAGATTTTCATGTTCACACTGCCTCTCCTTGGCAGTTCTCCTCAAAACTCAACACCCAATTCTGACACTTGGTGGCGCCAAATAAATTAATCATGGAGTTCTAGAGGTTGGAAAAGCCTTGGTGTGCTGGCAGGGACTGATTCTGTCCCTGTGTTCCCTTTGGATTCCGGGAATGGACTTCAGCATGTGCAGAACAAGGGCTTGCCCGTATTGCTGCCAAGTGCTGAGAGTCAGTGCCCCATATATATTTTCTTATTCTAGTCTACTGTGAATTTTCATTCTGATGGTTTGGAAAAAAAGGAAGATTGATGATTTTAATCAAAAATCAAAACTCTTTAATCAAAAGAGTTTTAATTTCAACTTGTCATTCCAGTGCATGTTCTGAAAATGGACTGTGCATGTAAAAACAGGTATTAGCCCAAGTATTAGTTAAATAAACTTTTTAAGGTCATTTTTCCCTAGGACACTGAAAAATGAAGGGACAAGTTTACTCTCTGACAGTAACTTGCTTACTCTTGCCTTCCAGCTGTATTCTGATGATGCCTCCCTTAAAGCAGTGGAATTCAGAAAAAAGGCAAAATCCTTGCTTCATCTGGCTGCCCTGACACTGCATAACTTGGGAGTGAATTTCTGGCTGAGCAGTGGAACATGTCTCGGTAAAAATTTGTGTTGTGTTGCATTTTTAAACTCATCTGAAATTTTGAACGCTTCATCCTCCATTGCTTGTGATGTCACAGAGGCAAACCTACTGAGTTGGAAAGTAATAACTGTATTGCAATAGGCCTTTTTGGTCCCGGAAAAAATGCTTTTTCTTCAGAAACATGAGTTGCAGAGATGCTGGGCAAATTTCCAGTGAAGCATTTAGTGTTGTTAGCAATCATCTGTGTTGTGTTCATCTCTGCTAGGAAGTAATAAACACTTCCCTAATTTGTGTCACTTGGAATTCACTGAAATGCCAGTTGGAAAACGCAGTGATGAGCGCATATTTCTGCTGTCCAAGTACACTCTAACTCTGTTTTTCTTCACATGCAATTAGATGCTTCTCACTGACTTCTAAAATGCAGTTTTGCATTAATTTATTTTCTTTCAAAACAAACTTTTAATAAAATGACAGTCCATTACAGTAGATAATGCAAGTTTTCAGTTCTGCTGAAGGGAGAAGTCTTGTCACTGGTGAGGATTCCTTTGTTACTGAAACACTTAGTGAAAACTTGTGTGCGCACATTTGCCTTGTATTTATTGAATCTTAGGGAATATAATTTTCTGAATGAACAGTTTCTAAAAGTTGCCTTAATGAAACAGACAAAAGGATGTCTCACTTTGTGTCTTTCTACTTTGCAGTGGTGATTGAAAGATGATTAACATCTTGGATGCAGTATAGAACAATAGTTGAAAATCAGAAACACAGCTGTGGCCCTATAGCTGTTAACTGCTGATTAGATTTGGGCCCACATAAAGAATTTTAATTTTTTTTATATAAATGCATTTAAGTTAGGAAACTGAAGATATTTTATCTTTGCTATCTCTCGCATTCTTGGCTTTCTGAAGGGAGAGAGATTACTATAAGTGCAGTAACACTTTTTCCTTTGATGTGGTTCATCCCATGCTAAAAAAAGGCAGAAGTCTTGTTTATAGCCTCAGTCAAAGACTTCTACCTGGTGATCTTAGGGCAGTTTGTTTTTGTATTGCATTAGTTCTGTTGAATTCACGTTGTTGAATTAACTAGTTTGGGATTTTTCTGTTTTATTTTTTCCCCCCAGGCTGGTATAGGCAGTGCAATATCATTCCTCACAGCAAAGATGTGGATTTGGGAATCTTTATAAGGGACTACAAAGCAGATATCATTCCAGCCTTTCAGAAAGCAGGGTTGCCACTGAAGCACAAATTTGGCAAGGTACATAGAAAATGAACATTTTACTTCATGTATGTGTTTCTGTAGATTTGTAACTTTGACTTCAGTTGCAGAAGTGTTTAATAAAGTTTAAAAATAATGCAGAGCTACTGTGTTTTCTTCAGTTAGAAGTTACTCTGTATATCTGATGAAAATTAATTTGTTTTCTGCTTACATAAGTTGCTTTGTATTTTTATGTGTATATACAGTGCGTATTTCTGTTTTCCAGGTAGAAGACAGCTTGGAACTCTCTTTCCAGGGAGAAGATGATGTGAAACTTGATATTTTTTTCTTCTATGAAGAGGATGACCACATATGGAATGGAGGAACTCAGGCCAAATCAGGCAAGAAATTTAAGTAAGAACTGGATTTGTACCACTAGTAGGAAAGAAATTGAACAAGCTAGTGTTTACTGATGACATTTTGTGTGCTGTTGCCTGGCAAAGTCTGTGCTCTTTGTGGAAATGTGGATGTTAGAGGAGAATCAGTGGAGAGTCTGCACTGAGACCAGTGAAGCAGAGATTGAACTGTGCCTTACTAGAGAGTAAATGTCAGATCTCTTGTGAAATCAAAAGCAGGCCTGGCATATTGTATATCAAGCAGATCTTATCTGACTGTGACAGGCTCTCAGTTACACAAACACCCAAGATGAGAAAAAGTCTCTAAAACAGTGTTTATTGCACAATCAAATTTTGTAGTAGAAAATTAATCCTTAGGCATCTGTCTTGATGAGGAAATATGGCAGAAAAACCTCAACTCCCCTTGCACAGACAAGCCCACAATTTGGGATTTGGAGGTAGCAATTTGGAATACTGGGTTGACTGTAGTGTTGTGACAGCAGCACAGACAATTCCTGCAGGCCTTACTGTTCTGAAAATGGAAATTTGAATAGGATTCCATGTTTCTTGTTTCGCACCTTTCAGTATTAAATCAGCAAACAAGCTTCCCAATCAACTCAGCAAACTGAATATAGGTTTTGATAATTAGATTTATTTCTTTCAATCACATACCTTCACTCAGAAGGAGATAGCTGCAGACTAGTTGAAAACCTTGTAGACTTCTATAGGATTTAGTTATCTTTCATATTTTGCGTGAAATATATTTGTTTGTATTTAGCTAATGGAAATTTAGCGAACACTGTCATTCTGTTGGAGATAATGTCCAAATCCTTGTCTCAGTTACCTTTGTTCTGAAGTGATAAACAAAGACTGGCAAAGATATTTTGATAACCAGCTTCAAAAGTCACATTTAGAGATAGACTAAAGAAAGAGCTCTGGGAATATCCCCACAGAAAATGTGCTGTGTAACAAAGTTGGTTTTTTTTTAAATTTTTTTTTCTTAAGAATACAGCAGCAGTTCCAGTTTTCATGTGTGGTGCATTCTGAAAAGCAAGCTGGCTAATAAATTCCTTTCCTTCTCTTTGTGCTCCTTTTGCATCTAAATTGCAGTAGCTATTTCCATGCCAGTGAAGCTGACACTGCTCCTTCAAAATTCCATCAAACCTTGGATATTTGAGAGGTGTGTTTACCCTGTTTTTTTGATAATAACTAGTCCAAGGCATGAGAATAGGGGGTAAATGTGACCCTGTGCTGCACTCTAGCTTCTGTATCTTTGGATATTACTGCTCTTTTGGAACTCCATCTTCTGAAACGATGGAAAGGAAAACTCTTTCCTTTTCCTGTAGCCTGTACTTATTTTTGGTGGTAGCTTATTGAAACATAGCTTTCTAGGTCAGTAATAACTTTGCTTAGGCATAGCATCATAAGGAAGCCAAGCCTCTAATTCTGAGCTGGTGTTTCTTAGTTTAATACACACAGAAAAGGACCAGGAAGACTGCCTGTTTACCACATTAAGTCCCTGAGCCATATCACAGCTGTAGCTGTTCAGAATCCTTAGCCAAGTAATTCCAGACACGTGTTATTCCAAATACATCCCCCAAAAGAGAAAAGAGATCCAACTTTTGCTACTGTGAGGTGTGAGAGCACTTGGCATGCTTAATCTGAATATGTGCAACACCAGAATGACCCTTAATTTTGCTTAGTCTCCAGCCCTGCCAGAATTTTAGAGGAAGGTAAAAGTGAGGAGGTCAGCTAGAGAAGTGATTGTTTGCTCTTGCTGAATCCTAAATCCACTCTAACAATTTTAAAGGAATTATAGTGTCAGAAGAGATGTTGATTGCTACTAGGTCATCACAGAGAAGGGTAGAAGCTCTCTTCTAAGATTAAAACTGAAAGGTAGAAGGTATTTTTTTCATGAAGCTTAATATTTGCACAGGCATACTTTCTATAAATCTAAATTAGAGGGTGGAGAGCTAAATCATTTCTCTTCGAGTCCCTAAAATATTTCTCATAGTAATTTTTAGTCTCTGTTTCCTTGGAGAGCTGGTTTCTAACCCTCACAGCCTGGCTATACGGTTTGCATTTCCATGTGCACAAACGCTTCCTTAGCATTCCTGACACAAACATGCATCCTCCTAATATTGTCTTGGAGTTGCAGCAATTGAGGCTTCTTGCTTGTTTGCAGATTTAATACTGGACAGTTGCATTCTCCAGCAGAGAAT
>JAODLH010001543.1:51329324-51339879 GCA_027575645.1 Cossypha caffra | reverse complement strand
GGTAAGGATGGTTCCTGCTACCACCCCACATCAGACCCAGAAAAGGGCAGGGGGCACGTGGTGAGCAGAGAAAAGGCAAGACAGAGAGAGGATCTCCTGGGAAATGCAAAACAAGCTCCCTGGATTGCCAGGACTAGTGGTGACACGCGCCAGACAAAGGAACTGCTACTCTATAAATGAGGCAGCTGGGACCAGCGCTAGGCTGACTCCAGCAAGAGCAAGCTCTGTGGCCAGGCACTGGAAAAGCAGTCAGGAAAGAATCACAGGAAGCACCTGATTTTGCTGCCTGTTTTCCCCCTGACCAGGTTTCCAGAGGCACAAGTTCCAGAAAAGTAAGTGACAATGGCTCTTTACAGCTACCCTCCCCTCTTATGGGCTTATCTTGCAACTTTCTTAGAAAAGGCAAAATTTCCTCTCAGAGCACGGAGTATCCTTAAAGTAAGCGATTTCTGAAGTGGCCTTTTACCAATTTCCTGAATTTTCATTTCTTATTGTGGCACCTCTGGTTCTTGTCATCAAAAATTTAAGAGTAAGGCATCTCATCTGAGAAACAGCCACTTACACCTGGCTGCACTTCATCAAGTGAACAGAGACTTTGTACGTGAACTTTCAAAATTCCTAGTGTCCACAGAGACTCAGTGAGTCAGACCTTACAGAAGAAAATATTGATTGGTTTTACAGCTTTTGAGAGAAATATTGGTGGTGAGATGTGGAGGAAACCAAAATGATTTTATAATCACTGTTCTTAACTATTCCTGGGTTTTCTTACAGCTGTTTAATTACACATTAGGCAAACTCATTTATAGCACTGCAAGCCACTGTAAATCAGAATTATTGCACTGGTGCACAAGGATTAGACAGAGCATCCTAGACTCCCTGAGTTCAGAACTAACTGAATGAACTGACAGAACTAACTGAGTGGAGAATGAATTCTCCAATGCTGTTTGATATTTTAAACTAATTCCTTGCAAAAGCACAAATAATCTAATTATCTACTAGACTGTGTACAAATTCACTGACAGTGTCAACAGGTAAAGGCGTAAGGAATCAGTTTTAAGTTCCAACACTCACATATTTATTTACATATTACATATTTAAAAACATCCCCATACTTTACTCGTCATCTATGTTACAGCTGATGCAGATGTAAAATACATAGACATTTGAATTTTCCTTAGTTCAATAGTGCACTTAGGAGGAAAAGCTTAGCTTTTTTTTTTTATTTCATTTCTCCTGTTAAATATTAGTAACTCTCAGATTTGTGATAAAACTTTTGCAACTGCCAATATAAAACACGTTTCTATTTCCAGGGGAAGCCTTCTGCATAAAACTATTTGCCTGAGAAAGATAGTAAACAATAATAAGCAAAAAAGCATGTTTTTTGGAGCTGTCCCTGTCCTTCCTGATTTTCTTGTAACACTAGGAAAAAAAACTAAAATAAATGCACTTGTTTTTACTCCCTGTTTACATAAATCTTTATGATAGCTGTGATATGAGCAGGTGATCCAAGAAATGAAGTGCTCTTCAGAGCCAGCATGCCAGGCAGGAAATCTGTGGACTAAATGCAGGTGCTTGAGGCAGGGATGATCTTTGTGCTGCTGTTTCTCTCAGGAGCAGCCCCACAGAGATTGGTGGCAAGACGTTCAGAGAAAAGGGGGTTTGCTCCTTGTCTTGCAGTGGTTTAAATCTCACCTTCAGAAGCTAGGACCTCATGGTGATCTTGTGTCTTAGGCACAGCAGGCACTGGTGTGACCCGAGGTGGTCAGCAACCTGGTTTAGCCTTTGGCAGGAAGACAGGGATCAGCACTGGATGCTGACAGACCTTCTTGCTTTGGCTGTGGTTACAGACAGATTTGCCAGCAGCCTCAGAGCAGACCTGGATAGAATGCAAAAGCAAATATTTTTTGGGGGCCACATCCAAAAATTATAAATATCTACATTCTCCCTGGTGCAAATGTTCTTTGCAGACCTGTATTTTCTGCTTTCTGCTCTCAACAACTTCTCTAGCAGCGTGAGCTGCTGTAGACTGCTCTCTGCTGAGCATGCAATAAGACATGCAGCATCCCACTCCTCACTTACATCCTTCCTTCCTGGAAGATGTGGACTTCCCTACATACAAAGGCAGGGCAAATGGTTTCTGCTATTCACAGCTGCCCTCCTGCCTTGTTGTGGCAGAGAGAGGGAGGCAGGAATGAGTGATGTGATGAGGTGGGAGAAATATCAGTGTAGAACAGGGTTTTGCACATTGAGTCGGGTGAAAAAAAAAAAGAGAGACCTGAAGAACTCCTGGAACAGAACCAAACTGCTTTTCTTCTCTCTGTTTACCTTAAAGAATGGGGAGGGTGTCTCTATGTTAATTTAAGCAGAGGCTGTTAATTTGGCAGAGGCTGTTGTTAAAGGAAACTCACAGGAACTGTCGTTCAGGCCAGAGAAGCACTTTTCCAAGAGAGACTCTCAGATTCTCTGGAACAGAAAATAACACAAGTGCAACTTTAGCAAAGAAAGGCTAAACCTTCTGGCAGAGTGTTACTTTCTCAGCTTACCAAGCTGTCATGCCCTTGTCATTGCACTGGAACTTCATTTAGCAAAAGCTGTTGCAGCCTATGAGTGGGTTCTCTATTTTTTTGGTGTAGAGCTGTGGTATAATGCATCTTTCTGCAAAGAACCATGAAAAGTATTGAGCAGAAGGGAGCCACATGAAAAAATCCAACAAGAACAACAACAACAAACACCAAAAAAGCCCACTCCCATGTGCAGAGTTCTTGAGCTATGTGCTCAAGCCATGTGCTTGAGCTACATCTATATTACTATTGACAAGTTCTTCGCCACATACTTTGTGCTCTCCCAAAGCCCATCTGGGTGGCAGCACATTCATCACTCTGCAGATCTTTCTTTCCCAAGGCAGGCCTAGAGGGCATGATGCCACAGTGTGCATGCTGTGGAGTCAGTGGAGTCTTTTTTTCTCAGGAAGCAGAGAACTTTTCACTGCTGGAGACCTGCACCTTCCAGTAGGGCAGCTGCATTACAAAGCTCAGTGACCCCTGGGTCAGGTGAAGGACTGCCCCTTGAAACTGGGATCACATGCAGTGTAGTAACCCCAAACACAAAGGATGACTTAATCCTGAGACCTTCACACAATTGCTTTTGAAGACTCCAGTGATTTCTTCTTTCTAAAGGTTCAGTGAGAGCAAAGTGTGGCTGTGAGAGTTTCTGCAAATGCTGCCCTTAGACAAGAGAGCTCCCAAGAGCAGATATTCTACTATGTGTGTTTTGTCCTAGATTTTCAGACTCTAAAACAGGTAAATCACTGTGTCAGCATGGACTGGTTTTTACAGTGCTCCTCTGCTCTACTCTGTACTGTGGTGTGGTTGTCAGATAATACCCCCAACAGAGGCATGAGGCAGGGAAAGGAGCCCTTGTCTACTCCTGAAGTAGCTTCTCTTCCCACAGCTTATTTGAAATAAAATGAAGTTCACTGATAGTGTAAGGAATCACCCTGGGGATGCAGGGAAAGGCTCTTCTTATTCATTATACCAGCACTGCAAGGGTGGGACACCTGTGCTTGTGTCTGCTCTAACATACAAATTCTTATATATACTTGACAATTTTTTTCCATGCACCTTGCAGAGGTTTATAAGCAGGAGGGTCAAGGAGGTGCAGGGAAAAAATAAAAAAGAAAGAAGAAAGGAAAAAAAAGATAAAGGAATTTGCCTGAGGGAAAGGAACTACAGAAACACAGAAGTTAATCTTCCTGGTTACTAGCTCTCAGGACTGAGATCTCTCTGTGTCCTCCTGTGGGATTTTAGGTGGGAGGCACTTTGGGAAGGGTCAGCACTGAGATATAAGGAGGGAGAAACAGGGAGAGTGAGCTGAGGACAGCTGGGGGGAAGAGCCTGTACCTAGTGGTGAGCTGCTCCTCTTGCAATCCATCAAGCTGGGGTGCATTGTCCCCTCTGCCTACACAAAGAAAGTCCCTGAAATCCAAGCAGCCAAGCAGGAAACTATGCAATGGTTAAGCTGCAAAGAGTGAGTTTATTCCTCCTAGGGAATGGAAAAAAAAATCAAGTGACATGTCAGCGAAAGGTATTGTTTTGTCATGTGATACCCATGTTCAATCTTGCCCTCTGCATGAAGCTGAGTGCCACACTCTGAGGCTTGTGTGAAACTGAAGAGGGAAATTGTGAGGTTCCCCTTTCTCCTCTTGCCCAAATCACAGGGATGCAAACCAAACAAAGCACAGCAGCAAGGAGTGATAGCTAGGCAATCTGCTCACTGTAGCAGATCAGGCTCACAAGCATCTGCCTGGTAGAGGAAACAGGCACCACCTGCTCTTCTGTTGCCATTTACTTAAGGGCTGGGGGGACTTTACAGAATCCAGTGCAATGTGTTAAAAAACAATTTTAGTAGGCACTGTGTTTACCCTGTGGAGTGATGGTGTGGCACCTCAGGTTTGCTAGAAGCACTGCAATCCTTGGTGGCAGCAGGCATCTGCTCTCTGATCAAGATTTGCAGGAGCAGGTCTCCCGTGGCCAGTTTCAACATGGATTTAACTTCACTGAGGTCAAAGGTATAACTTGAGGGAGGAACTTTCTCCTCCAAGATCGTTAGTTAATAGCATCCTGCTAATTATGACTGAGTGCCGGGCTGCCGGCGAGTCCCCTGCCAGCCCTCAGAATGAACGGCTGGCTCGGGGGCCATTTGCTGGGGAATGTCTGGCTGAGATGTGCTTTGTGCCTAAGCCGCTCTGCTGCTGCTGCTACAGGCAGCAGGCCTGAATTGCCTGAAAGGCTTTTGCACAGAGAGAGAGGCTGTGAGAACTGCTGCTGCTACGGGAGAGATCTTCATCTCTTCCATTCACTCTCATGTCTGGTGAAACTTGCGGCTGCACTAAAAACAGCCAGTATTCTGCCCACCACACATTTTTATATTTTTCAAATGGGTAGGCAGGGGGTTCAAACGTTTGGTGGGTCCTGGTGGCTTGTTTTTTTTGGTTTTTTTTTTGTTTTGTTTTTTTTTTTGGTTTTTTTTTTGTGCACCTCTAGCTCATGAAACTGCACTTACCTCCTTACCTCCTATTTCTGGACATGCCTTCTCGACCTGAGTTAAATCCTTTCATCAGTGCAAAATTTTGTCCTTCAAAGTAGTTCCTCCTGTGAAAATGGTGTAAACTTCCAGATTTACATTGCTGACAGCAGAATTAATCCTCTTGAATTTAAGCAGCTGTCTTCTTGGATTTTTAATTGTCAGCTAAATGTGGGGCTGTTAATCTGTGCTTAGGAAATGTGAGCAGAAAGTACGGAGTCCAAACGTGCAGGTTAATGCAATAAATCTGTATATTATTCGTACAAACAATTAGGTGATTTCTGCACAGATTTAAAGCAGACCAGTGGGACACAAGCAGCACACAATCCGCAGATGACATGTATTTTATGCAGTACGTCAGAGAAAGCTAAAGAATAAACTGCTGGGTTGTGCAAAATTAGCAAAGACCTGAAGTGTCAAATAATATATTGAAAGTTTGGTGAGAAGGGATGGAGAGAAGGAAGGGAATGAGACAAAAGAAACGGAAATCAGATCCCTTGCCAGTAAACTGGCTGCATTTTAACTAGAAGGTGCTGTGGTTACAGAGAACTCGAGGGATGTGTAGGTGACTAGAGCAAAAAGCTGTGCTGAAACATTATAATTACTGCAGGATTGGACCAGGAAAATTTTTTCTGCTATGCTTCTAATGGAAACTCCAAGTACAACAGGAAACCCACACCAGTAAAGAAAAAAAGGAGAGGAATTTAAGGTGGAGAGATGTATTGAGGTGGCTTACACCTGAAACAAAGCTCCCTATAGAGCTATCCTTGCAAGAGGATGCACTGGGAAAGGAAAGGAGCTGCTGTTTGCTAATCTCGAATAAATTTCAGAAATACAAACACACATTTTTGAAGTGTAAAGCAGGAGCTATTCTCACAAAGGCATCTGTTTGCTGACAAGGCTTGTGACCACAAACGTAGCATTGTCCTTTCCAGACGCATGAGTAGAGACACAAAGAAAACATGGCGTGAAGGAGTAGGCTGGGTTTATTTTTCCACCAATGACACCACTAACAGGACAAGGGGCATGTTTTCACAGCACCAGGGCTGGGTGTTGACCTGCTTTCCTGGAGTGCTTTGCTGGGGGCTGTCTGCAGCAGGAGGAAGACAAGACGCAGACTCTCTCTTGGTATTTGTTACTGAGATGTAAATAGGTACTCAGCAAACACTGACCCACATGTTGGAATTACAGTGCAGAGCCCCAAAGGCCTGGCAAAACACAGTCCAGTCAACCAATTAGAAGAAAAAAGGAAGCCCAAATAACTTCCCCTACGTTACAAAAAATAACTACCTTTGTAGGGATAAGTATGTCTTCAGAAGAAAAAAATAATTAAAAAAAAAACAAAGAAAAAAATCAAACAACATAAACACCAAAACAGAAGACAGAAAGAAGCACGTGGCATTCTGCATTTCACATGGATCTAAGCAGCTGCTTGAAAGAATAAATAAAGGCAAAATAAAGTGTCTTTGGCACTAAAAACATTGCAGTACAGAGAAGCACTGGAAGACAGTGTTTAAATCTGTACCACTGATGTGGCAGTGTTCTTGCCAGAAAGGTGCATGTAACATGTTTGAGGCAGGTGCAAAGTACCAACCAGATTTGTTCCCATAGCACAAACCAAAAATGATACATGGAGCAGGAGAGCAATTTAAAAAATAAATACAAAGAGAGATATAATCCCCATTTGGATCAAGCAATGAGTCTTAATGTAAGTCTACAAAAACTCTCAGCAACCTGAAATATAAGGGTTTGTTTTTTAAAGGAGCCTTTCATGAAGCAAGGCCATTTTGATGACACAATTTCTCATTCCCTAAAGGTATGACAGTAATTTCAGACTTCTACCAAAATAGAAATGTATTAGCAGTGCAAAGGCCAGGGTCAAAGAGAAGCCTGTGAGGTGCTGTCAGCATGACCATTTGCAGTGTATAGGATTGTTTGTGTACTGGCTACATCCCTAGCCAGAGGTGTCTGCATACAGCTGTGACAGGATTTATAGTGCTGCAGCTGTGTTTCCCTGGCAGCTGGTAATCCCTGCTGGACTGGAACTCAAAGGAACTGGGCAGGAACTTCCCTGCCTTGGCTCCCTGACAGGGCATCCCAATTAAACTGTGAGTCACATTTGTGTTTCTTTATTCCCTTGGATTTTACTGTGTATTTTGGTGAACCCCGAGTGTCTTACATGGTGTAAGGATGCTTCAGATGGAAACAGGATCACAGCTGGACTATCATCCCAAAGTTTCCTCTTCGTGGGGATGAAGTATGCTATTCCCTCTGCTCCCCACTCCCCTTTACAGGACTACAGTAAAGGTTTGCCAATGAGTATAGAAAGCTGAGGTTTTCATATTTGTCCTTTAGTCTCTTGGCTGTGGATAGCTCTTCCCTGCTCCAAATGTCTGTGTGCCATTGGCATAAAGAGCTGCTTCAGAAATGGAGTCTGTCTCCTCCAGGGCTGTGGGAGTGAAGGGAAGACACTTTCTCATGGTGGTGGGGGAAGGGTTAGGGCAACACAAAGAACTTTTGGCAGTCTTTCTGGTAAAAGGCATTTAAAATCACTGTGCACCCTTTGCCTCAGTACTCTTCTTTGCCAGGTCTGCTCTGGGCACAGGGCTCCCTTTGCTTGGCTCTGTGAGGGTGGACAGGGAACAGCTGGGGAGAGGTTTTGTCTGGGATGCCAGCTTTGTAAGAAACACACTCTTCCTCATGCACTTATGGCACTGATGGCTTAAGTCTTGGCATTTCTCAGAGACTAAAGCAGAAGCCAGACTTAAAAGTTTCTGATACCAGCAGTGTGCAGCCACTGTGGGCTGGGCAGGGAATCAGACTGTGCCTCATGCAGCCTGGTGGGATGGCAAATTGTCTGTTGGGAATTCTGCTGCATGGGAACTCTGAGGAGCCTGGAGAAGCTAGGCTTGTAGCAGCACCAAATGCTTGTATAAGGAAATTAAACTCCTTTACCTCCTTTCTGAAATTCTTATTGAACTCTGGAATCCAGTTGTATTTCTAATAATTCTGATCATGACTTCAGGGTGAATCTGTGAAGGACATGCAGGACAAGAGCACCAGCCAGGAAGGGTAAAAATTAGAAGCCTGGCACCACCACTCTGTGCATGCCACTGGCCAGAGGTTACAGTACCCCTAAAAAAGCAGCCTGTGTGAAAGCCAGGGGTATCCTGCATTCACTCACCATCTCCTTTGCTTTACAGCACCTTAAGAATGACAAGGAAGATCTTCACTAACACCAGGGAGAGATGGAGGCAGCAAAATGTCAACACTGCCTTTGCCAAACTGAGGAAGCTCATTCCCACCCACCCACCAGACAAAAAACTGAGCAAGAATGAGACGCTCCGGCTGGCCATGAGATACATCAACTTCCTCGTCAAGGTGCTGGGAGAGCCAGGCTTGCAGCAGACAGCAGGAGCAGCTCGGGGCAGCATCCTGGGATTCTTCCAGCAAGCCCCACACTTGCAGAACATGGAAAAGCTGACACTGATTGAAAACTGTGGTGTCTCCTGTCCCAGCATGAGCAGCAATATTGTAGAGTGTTGGTCAGAGGCATCATATCCGTAGCAGACAATGAGAGGCACAGGCTCGGTGTTAGTGTGATAGTCCCTCTCTCCTGGCAGAATCTGTGGGTTGCTCTCCTGTGTACTGTGATTATTTATTTATATTTATTGCTATTTAATTTGCATTTTTATTTAATACTATAGGAAATCCTTGGTTGTGCAAAAAACTGGAAGTCCAGATGGAGAACTTGTGGTCTCTGGGAACTTGGAAGGACTTGCTGCTGTCATGGCAGACTCCAAGCCAGAAGAGTCTTCTGCCCAAGTCTTCTCCATAAATCAGGGTATAGAAATTCCTTCAGTGTTTCTGACAGGGAAAGAGATTATTCTCCCTTGCTATTTCAAGGAAACACTATTGAGATGAAGGATTACGACAGCATAATTTGTAAGACACAAAATTTGTCCACAACAGACATCTGGCCTTGGTAGTGAAATATTTTGAGAGATGCGATATTTGACATAGTCCTCCATGAATTATTCTAGGGGCTAATTGCACTCACTCTTGAACTTGTGAATCTTATTTCTAGCTTGATTATTTTTTTTTTTTTTTTAATTTAAGTCCTAGCCCTTTGAACCTGGCTATATCTTTCTTCATCAGACTGAAGTGATCCCTTATGTTGGAGCAAAGCACATTAAAGAAAACTAAATGTTAGGTTAAAGCACTTTTTGCTTTAAAATTACATAATACCTAGTCATAGATGACTTTCAGTGGGTTCAATAGCAAAGTAAATCTCCTCCATAGCAGCAACAGTGTGCACTGAAGGAAGATGGTCAGCTATGCCCCAGCTGCCTTAAAAGCCCTTCAAAGAGGTTGGTGACTCAATGCCTTTGTTCTTCTGTAGGGGCTGTAGCAATGGGGGGGGTCCTCTCTGGGAGGGAGGTCCCAGGACAAAGGCCTCAGTGATGCACTGTGAAAACCTTTGTAGACACAACTATGTCTATGGTTATGCATGCATCCCTCGATGCCTGCCCTTAAACTCCCTGCTTTTACCTGCTCTAGTTGAGGTTCTTCTACCTGGATACCATCCCAAATGGGCCAATGGAGCAAGGACAAAGACATTGGTGTAAGTATCTTCCACTTGTGAGTCACTTCCCTGTAGGAAAAGGACGAAGCATCATGCTGTAGGGGTTTCTATGATAACCTGCACAAAAAGAGGTTTCATGAAAGTGGCCACTGTGGGTTATTGTTGCCCACAAAAAATTCCAATTTAATTTCCTGAGTTATAACCCATGCCAGCCAAGGTCTGGTCTGCTCTTGTGACCTATGAGCAGCCCAAAACAGCAGAGAAAATGACACCAAGTTTAAGTAGAATGGCTTTCTAGTGAGATCCTGCTCCCACTGATACAAGTGCCTCTTGATTTCCATGTGGACCAAGTTACATGTCAAGGCTTAGAAAAGACAGCTGTTCATGACCAGTGAAGAAAAGTAGCTCCTGTAGGCCAAGGCATGTCCCTGGGCTGTTTCTGTTTGTTCACGAGACAAAGAGATGTTTTCAGAAAGCAGAACTAGGGTTTGTGCATGTAGCATGTACGGCCTTTCTGCATGAGGGGATTTGGCACCCGAAGCTGAGCTGCCTTTGAAAGCCTCACTAAGCACCAGGTGCACCAAAGAAATCAGGGCTGGCTCCTGCTATGGGACTGTTGAGGTATTCTCAGCATTGACAACAGCCAAGGTCTGACAAGAACACACCTCCTCCCATCCAGCACTGGTGCTGCAAGGTACAGGCATGCCAGTGGACAGATTTTGGCAGAAAAAGGAAGAAAGGAAGAAAGGAAGACAAGAAAGGAAGAAAGAAAGAAAGGAAGAAAGAAAGAAAGGAAGAAAGAAAGAAAGGAAGAAAGAAAGGAAGGAAGGAAGGAAGGAAGGAAGGAAGGAAGGAAGGAAGGAAGGAAGGAAGGAAGGAAGGAAGGAA
>JAODLH010001543.1:51290770-51307380 GCA_027575645.1 Cossypha caffra | reverse complement strand
GTGGGAATAGGGAGCAACTCTTAACAGCATTTTGTTGTGTAACAAAATGCTCGGTTGCTAGATTAGACTAGTCTTAGGTTTTTATTGTATTCCTGATCAAACAGCTGCAGACATTATTTTAAATGAAATTAATTCAGTTTGCTGAACATAGGTATGTCATAAGTTTTTCAAAAGTAGCTCTTGAAGACAAGAACCTAGCTGATGTCAAAATTTTGGACTTTCTTGTAACTGAGATTCCATGACACATCTTTCTTACAGTTCCTTCTATCAGATGCATTTTTTTTTCTTTCTGTATTTTATTCCTTCCCAAATGGGTGGGAGTTGTGGTGGAAGACAGTAACGAGCTGAATTGTATGATTGAATCAAGTATGAGGCAATTTGGCCTGCTTTGGAGTGAAACAAAAAATCTGGAGCTGTTTACATATAAATGTGACCTTCCAGAGGAGTTAATTTGTTCCAGAAAGCGATCTTTGAAGAAAACTTCAAGCTTAACAAAAATTATGACCAGAAGTGGGGTTTTGATTTTAGAAAGCTCTATCACTATATTTGGATAGTCTGGCCTGTTTAAAATCCTTTAGTTCCACTAGCCCCATTAATCTTACAATTGCAAATTCATTAAAGAGAAAGCAAGTGTTTCTCTCTGTCGGAGTATATGTATTAGTTTTATGGTCTTTATGTTGCAATGGAAGATGACATTTAATTCAGACAAATGGGTGAAATTAATAGTATGTATTATTAATGAATTATTAATGGAGCTTACAGAAGCTGCCTGTGGTTCTGTTAGTCTGATGGCAGACTGATTGCTTGGTTCATCTAGTGACAAGAGATAGGAGAAGCTTGAAGAGAACAGGATTTCTGTTTAACTCGCCATGATCAAATGTGATTTGCTGTGCACAATTTAAACGAGGTTCTAGTGAGGAGCTGTGAATGTTATGAAATGTTTTAAGCTTCCAGCTTTACAAAATTCCCTCTTCCCAAGTGTAATGACCTTAATTCCTGGTCCCAGATCATGCGAATTGAAATTCCCCAAGCCGCCCTTGGCACTGGAAAGTGAATGGAGTTGTGCTGGGCTTGAAGAATGCTCCTAAGTAGTCTGTAGGACAGCGGCATCTACTGTTAGCAGAGCTTACAGGCAGGAATGCTGTGGTGGGCCTTCAGTGCCAGCCTCAGTCCTGTCACCAGGGTCCTAAACTCACATTCTGCAGATGTAAATTAATTCTGCTGTGAGTTGTCTGGTGAGTAGGTGGCTTAAATGGCTTTTTGCAGTAGCCTCTAAAACACATCCTCTCTCTACATCTCTGGCTTCATCATATCAGCTGAAGGCTGGTAGCATACAGAGGCATCTGACTTTACAATAAGAGATAAAGGAAAAGGCCTCAGAAATTCCTAGTAGGCAGGCTTGAGATCAAAAACCTTAAAACAAAGCAGTGTCTATTTTTTTTTTTCAGAAAACTAAAAGTTATCCTTCTTTTTAAACACTTTCTCTGTTCTTATGCAATTATTACTCTCTTACTTAAGTGCTGAAATAATCTACTTAAGGTAACTTAATCAAGATACTTGGTTGGGTTTTTGTGCATGTCTCAGTAGGAACTGAATTTTGTTTATTGAAGAGATACAATAAAACACTACATAATCTAATATTTTAAAATTTACTGTCACTTAAGATTTAACTGTTAGCAATCTTTATTTGTTTTTAAAAACAAGTTGATTAAAGATAAAGTAGTGTTCTTTCAGTGCTTTGAATAAAGAAACATGCTTGTAATTGGCAAGCTGGAAAAGCTAGAATTGGTGAGTACCAAGATGTAAAGTGTGTTTAAAAATAGCCATGCCTTTCATTTAGCATGACACTAACTGGTGGAGGCATTCTTGCTGAAGTTATATAATTCCAGGTACCTAGAGTCTAGAAGCACAGAGTCAGCATCTACTTTACTACCCTGTTGTAATCCTATTAAAAAAATTCCTAAACAAAAAACCAAACCAACACCCTACACCGAACTAAACAAAAAAATAACTCACAAAATAAACTCAAACCACACCAAGTCAATCAGACACCACTTTAATAACTTGAATTATAATAATATGATATATAAGGTGTAGAACAATTGGAAAAATGTAAAACTATTTCACATGGACTTTAATAGATTCTTCTCTGGGACAATGAGACAATAGTGTTTAGGTTTGGTGCAAAAGCTCAGGCATGCTCAGAAGCTTTCAAATTTGTTCCAAGATGTGAGCCACAAGACTTTTAGTTGTCAGTAGTATATCAAGCATTGCTAGACATAGTGCATTTCTGGACTAAAGATATTTCTATCTTTAGAGATTATGAAAAGATAATTCCTTAGCAATAATGCGGCTAATGATTTTTTTTCTGATTTTCAGGTATCTAGTGTTTTACTGCCCAGAAGACATATTCTACCGCTGCTTTTCCTTGATACCCCTTCGTCTTCTGGTGGCAGGAATGAAAGAAGTGACAAGGACTTGGAAGATCACAGATGGCATTGCACATGCAGACATTGTCTACAAAGATGCCTGGCTTGTCATGGTAGCCGTGGGCTGGGCCAGAGGTAACATGCACAGCATTTCGCTCTGAGAGTTTGGGGTTTTTTGGAGTGGTGGTTAAATGTCTAGCCCCTCAGCAGAACTGTAGCACCATCCTTGCTGTGCTGGGCACGGTAGTCCTGATGCAGTCTGATGTCCCCTCGAGGAAAAAGCCTGTGTTGCAGATTTGCTGCCTGAATTAAGGGTGACATTGAAGGACTTTGATGGAATTCCCTTCAGAAGGTCTTACTAGAACTTGTATGATGGGCAGTTGATGACAATGAAGAAAATGAAGAAGCAAATCTTCTGTGTAGCTGTTGCTAAGCTTTCCAACAGCATTATTGCCTCAGAGCTGTGTCCTTGCATGAGGCTGAAGAAGGGAACTGGTTATCTTAGGTTTTTGGGTTATAACTGTTACTTGGTTTTTAACATGGGCATGACCCTTCTTCCTTCCTGTCAGTTGGAACTCTGGAAGCCACCTTCCTGACAGCTGAGTTTGCAGCCACACCATCGGGGTCACTTCAGAAATGAGTTGTGCAGCGCTTGTTTCTGCTTGATTCTGTGCTGCTGTGTGAATGTGATGATTGCATCAGTTCAGATGTTGTCACTTACAGGCAGACCTGAGGTTCTTTCTGAGTATCTTGGCCTCTGCGGTTTTGTGGCCATTGTTCAGTCTTGTTTGCATGGAAGGTTGGATTAAGTCTGGGCTTTGGTGCCACATTTAGCACCTGGTGTCATGAGTTTTTGTGGGAGCAACGGCGTAGTAGTGGTAGCAGTCAGTGGAAACTTGCCATAAATCTCTGCAATTTCAGGTGCTGGTGGTGGCCTAATTTCCAGCTTTGAGCAGCTGGTGAGAGGAGTGTGGAAACCTGAAACCAATGAGCTCCTGCAGATGTCCTAGTAAGTTTTTTTAAAAAACTACAACAAGTTAGCTGTTGTTTTGCTAACTCCTTCTGTTGATGCTTACTTTCAGTGGTTGAGGCCAAAAATATCCAATAGGACACATTTGTACTCTGTTTTGGTGTGTATCCTTTGAAACATAGGACGATGGTCTTTGGGACTTTTAGATGATGCTCTAATCATTTTATATTCACAGCCCAAGAGCTGCAAATGGGCAAAAAAGTCAACAAAACTTGTCAGAAAGTAGTAAAGACCTAGGGGGGAGTGGCTAGAAAATAGTATTGTCTCAGTTTGTCTTACAGGGTCATGGTCTTCTGTCCAAAATGAAAGTACAGGGGTACTCGAAATAAACAAGTGAATTTTGGTGTATGTTCTGAGTATCCCTGAGATGGCTTCCTTTGAACATTGTCACTCTTACTTTTGCTGCCAGTGCCATTTTCTTCCAAAGATATCAATTATTTGAGAAAGTACAAATTGGTTATTCAGTATAGCAGAAATGACCTGCAAGATGGGAGAAGTTACTTCTCTTGCAGAAGCAAAGGATGAGGAATATTACAGGTCTCCTGGTTTTCTCTGTAAAATAAGAATTGAAACAGGCTGGAAAGCCACAAGCTATTATTGTAAGTCAAGATAAGGTCACTGTGATAATTTTCTAAAATTCTTTTGATCTTTCCCAGGTTACAGTCAGGTCTTTAAAAACAATAATTTTATTCTTTTAAAAAGCCATCTTTCTTTTCAGCAGCCACTCCTAGACACAGAACAGCAGGAGAGACATTTGTAGCCTTCTCTTTCGCAATATTTCAGCTTTTTGTGGATTGTGTTAGTTGGCTTTTTCTGAAATTCTAAGTATTTAGAATTTCTCTTTCTCTTGTCAGTGCCTAAATGGCAGTCTTTAAAGTAAACTTTCAGAAGAAAATGTGAATGTCAAAAATAGTACTGTAGACACAAAATAAAACTGTCTTTATAGATGCAACACCAGAGCAATGCTTACTCATTGGCATGACATGCATGTATTCTCCTTCTCCACTGTGGGTATGGCTTAAAGTAACTGAAAAAATATTTTAAAAGTTTTGTTTATGTATAAGTCTTAAGAGCATTAAGTTGAACTAAGTTACAGAGTTAAACACATCAAACATCCTGCAAGTGGATGAGATGCCTGTGTACACACTTGTTTTTTGGGCTTCTTGAGCAGGAAGCTGATGCAGTTTTTGGTTACTGAAAAGACAGTGAAGAACAGATCTACAGTAGATGCTCTGTGATGACGGGAATGTCACCTGTGCATGTCACATGCCGATTAAGAAATGCTCCGAATTCTGGATAACTGACCAAAGATTTCTTGCTTTCTGGCTGCATACCTAGGAAGGGATTTAATACCACAACAAAGATTGCTGTAAACTGGAAATAGATGGGAAATCTTTGCATGTCCCAGGTCACCATAGCTGTGTTGACAAAACCTGGTAACACAGGCCTGGCTCCAGTCAGGTCTAAGCTGATACAGCCCCAGAGCTGCTGAGGTGTTACAGTGGACCAAGACTTGGACTATGTTACTCTTCAACACCTTAAGTCATTCCTTGGAGTTACTAACTCCTGGAGTATAGTATAGGAGCCTGTTTTTATGTGTAGTCCAAGTAGTGTGAGCTCTGCAATTTAACTCTTCGATAAGGTATATAGGGAGAAGAAGAAGAGAATCAAGCTGACATATAATGTCTGAATAAAAGCATTGATTTGAGGAGTATTTGTGAAATAGGAGTTTGCTGGGTGTGCAAAGTAGTGCTGGACTTGATGATTTATGGACAGAAAGCATAGTAATAGTATGTAAAGTGAAAATCTTAATTTAGTTGTAGCTGGATTTTGGATTTTACCACTGTTATCACAAGTTTTCATTAGTTTTATTCAGAAACAATTCTTTTGCACACTAAGAGCATATATTGCTTTTCAGGCAGCTTCCACTGTAGAGCAGAGAAGAGAAATTAACGTTCTTTGTTTGATTTCTAGCCCTGTGAAGGTAACTTTGATAGGAGCAGTTGTTTTCACCCTGCAACACAGACAGTTCTTGCCAATAGCGAAACACAATCTTGTGTTTTTATACACCATCTTTCTTGTTGTCTTCAAGGTAAGAATTTTAAAGTGTTGCTAATGAGCAAATAACAGAAAATTTTTCATTTAATTGTTAAAATGCATGCTTCCTGATAGGAAGGCCAACTCCAGCTGAAGGCATGTGTTTAGTATTCTGTACATAGGCAGAATGGAGGACCTATTCAGTTACTGATTCTGTTCAATGTATGCAGGGGACAAGGAGGAAAGGATAAAAAATCAGGAATTTTGGCTCGCAGTATTTGATATTCCAGGCTTGTGTGTCTGTAATCTCAAAAAAAAGCTTATTCTTGTATAAAGAAACTCTCCTGTTTTCTGTCTTTTGTGTGTACCCATGTAGTCACCAGTGGGTTTGTAAAACAAGCCAGCTGGAGTCTCATGTGATTTAAAGTGTTCACAAAATAAGTGTTTGGGTGGGAACGGAAAGCATACCAAAACTACTTTGAAGTAGCTGTAACTATTTTATAATAAAATAGGCACTACTTCTCTATTGAAGTCTTCAGTCCCTCCAGTCTTGTTCATTTCCAGGATGATGCCTTTCTTCTGGATTACTAGTTTGTAAGAAAACATAATCTCTGTTAGCAGATATCTGGCAATTTTAAGAGCTTCAGAGCTGGTGTTGAGCAGACCAGAGAATGTTTGGAAGTGTGGTTGTCAGTCTCCTTTCTGTGAAGGAGCTGACAAGTTTAATTCTGCAGAAGTTACTTTTGGGAGCCAAGGCTTAAAGCTTGTGTCCTTGATTTTCCATCTGAATGGATAAAGGCATTGTTGAACTGTGGATGCTGAGAATGGAGAAGGAAAGGAATGTTGTTCTGGAAGTGAGAAATCACAGGTGTCCACAGAAGCTGTCTGTCCAGCTGCACTGGAGTAACTAAATCCTTGCACTGATGGTTGTACTGACAGTCAGGAACTCAGCCACCCACTTCACTAATAAAGTCATAAAGCAACAGTGCGTCTGGCATCATCCTTTAATAATGTCTCCTGGAAACTTCTCATATCTCTGAAAGCTGTAGAAACTGTTGCAATATAAACTTGCCCAGTACCCAAATCTGAAAAACAGGTTTTTCAATCCTGATTCCAAGTTATGTGTTCTGAGGGGTGCCTACCTAAATCTCTGAACTTTATGGAACGAATATGGTTGTATGGAATTCTAATTAAAGTCTGATTATGCACCTGTACATTCAGGTCCTTACGCGTTCCATTCTTCCAATTTAAGTGAAAGGAAGCCACTCTTGTTTACTGTTTTTCAGTTTGAACAAGGCACAAAACTTACACATGAAAGTTGCTCTTCACCTTACTTGTATGGCATTAAATGTGATTTACTGTCAGGATGATTAATCTTACAGAGATTTTTTTTGTGCACATTGTTTGTGTATAGCTCATAGTCATGCAATATTAAGGGCTGGAAGGGACCTCAGAAATCATCCAGTTCCAGCCCACTACCATGGGCAGAGACATCTGCTAGGCCAGGTTTGTCAAGGCTTTCTCCAACCTGGGCTTGAGCACCACCAGGGTGGGGTATCAGCAACATCTCAGGGCAGCCCATATCTCACCACCCTCACAGTAAAGAATTTCATCCTAGAATCCAGCTTAAATTTCCCCTCTTTCAATTTGTCATGTTGCTACAGTTCCTGATGAAAAAGCCCTCTCTGGCCTCCCTGTAGATCCCCTTCATAGCCGTTCCAAGAGTCTTGGTCAGGAAGAAAAGCCTTCTTTGATCAATTTTGGCTATATTGAGCAGACTTCTGTTAGTGGTGGCACAGGCTCATCCTTGTGCAGAAAGTTAGAAATGCCATATACCCCTTCTTTGAACTTGTTTACCTGTGAAGCCATCACAGCTTTTATTGGAACTTAATCCTTATTCTTCGTAGGTAAAAATGATGTTGACAAGAGGTGCAGCTTCTCCACTTGCTCCCTTTGAGGCTGCATTGGGCCAAATGTTTTTTGGCTCACGAAAGACACCTTCCAAAGTGAAGGATGAAGGCGTCACGTCTTCCAATGGCTCTTCAGTCTGTGACCAGCCTTCTGAGCGGCACCATGAGGATGCTAAGAAAAAGCAAGCAAAGAAAACAAAATAAATTACTCTAAATCCTCACGATGGTCCTGAAGATGTTTGTCTTCCAGATTAGGCTGGCTGAGAAGTTTCTCTAAGGAAGTGAGAACAGGGTTGTGTTGTGGTTTGCCTTTTTGGAATGTGTTATTCCGTGAGCTATGTGTAAATGCACATGCTGGATTTGTGAGTTAAAACTATGAATTTTCATAGTGGTTAAAAGTTTAGTGATTTTGTATTTATGATAACTTACATGCTTGCATGTTAAAAAGATAGTTTAAAAAATGTGATAATCATATATTTTTCTTTTCCTACTGTATCACTTGTTTAATGTCTTACTATGTTCCAGTTCTTGTTTCATTTTGATAACACTGATTTGTACTGTCGGGTGTTCACTGTCGCACATCCCAAACAAGAAACTCATTAAGTAAGACTTAAGCACATTTCACTGTGGAAAACTACAATAATGTACCAATTTATTGCCTTTAAATAGAAGAGTAACTGAATTATTGTTGTAATTCACATTGCATTGGTCTAGATTGTCTTCATTTCTTAAAGTAAATATTTTTAAATATTTTTCAATGTTTTAAAATGAGAGTACATTATCTGACACTTTAAAAAATCTTTACAGTTAGCAGGTAGAAACATCAATATTTTTTGTTGTTGGCTTACTTGGACTCTATTTGCAACCATTTGAGATGTAGTTGTTTTTTGCCACATTAGTGTTTTACAGGTGATTTGTACTTATCTTTTGGTTCACTGGGGTCTAGACATTCTTTGCCTTAATTTTTTTTCCAAGCATATGCACTTATTTCTTTGCAAAGACAAACTTCATTAGGAAGGAGAATACTGGACAGTACATTTACCTTGTTTAGTCAGTACCCTGAGCTGCAAGACAGGGATGGCAGCAGTGGGAATAATCCATGAGGGAATGGTCAGTGAGCTGCTAGAACACATGGACACTCCCAAGTGGTGGGATGGGATACACCCTGGGGTGCTGAGGGAGCTGGCAGAGAGCTTGCAGAGCCACTTCCAATTATTCACTAGCAGTCAGTTAAGTGGAGGTTGGCAAATGTGACACACATCTACAGGAATGGTCAGAAGGAGGATCCAGGGAGCTCCAGGCCTGTCAGTTGCCCTCAGTGCCAGGGAGGCCACGGAGCAGATCACCTTGAGTGCCACCAGCAGCAGGAACAGGACAACCTGGGCATCAGGCACAGCCAGCCTGGGTTTGGGACAGGCAAATCTGCCTTACCAACCTGATCTTCTCCTGTGACAAGGTGACCTGCTCAGGGGTGAGGGAAAGGCTGTAGGTATGTCTGCCTGGGCTTTACACAGCCTGGGACACCTTCTCCCACAGCATCACCTGGAGAAACTGGCTGCTCATGGACAGGGCCCTGTGCTCCGGGTGAAGAACTGGCTGAGGGCAGGGCTGGAGAGTGCTGGGGAATGGAGGCACATCCAGCTGGGCTGGGCACAGTGGGGTTTGCATGAGATCAGCACTGGGGCCAGGCCTGTTCAACATTTCCATCCAAGGTCCGGGTGAGGGATCGAGGGGGCTCAGTCAGTTCTGACAGCACCAGGCTGGGTGGGAGTGTGGATCTTCTGGAGGGCAGGAGGGCTCTGCAGAGGGTCTGGACAGGCTGGTTCCATGGGGTGAGCCCAGTGGGGTGAGGGACAACCAGGGGAAGTGCTGGGTCCTGCCCTCAGGTCACAGAAACCCCCTGCAGCTCCAGGCTGGGGGAAAAGTGGCTGGAAAGCTGGGACAGGCCCTAGAGGTGCTGTGACAGCAGCTGGACATGAGCCCAGGGGTGCCCAGGTGGCCAAGAAGGCCGATGGTATCCTGGGCTATATCAGAAATTATGTGTCTGGCTTTGGACATTGCACTTGAAGAGAGACATAAATCCTCTTGGAGAAATGGCAGCATGATTGAAAACCTTAAAAACATGTCTAAGGCAGAAAGACCAAATGAGTTAGGATTGTTCTGAAAAGAGAAATCTGTGGTGAGTCATGAAGGTAATCCTTTCATACAGTTGAGTTGCTGTAGAAAAGAAAGATTCAAATGCTTCTCCACACCCAAGACTTAAAATGCAGCAAAGATTTAGATCAGGCAGACATCAAGGGGAGCTTTCTGATAGTAGGAATAATTAAGGATGGGGGAGGATTGTCCATAGAGGTTGTGGAATCTCCATCTTGCCAGCTTTTAAAAAGCAGATTGATGCAAATAAAGGTATATACAAAGATAAAAGATTGCTTTTAAAATGTGTCCTTTGGTCTTTCATATCACTGTGATCCAAAAGCAGAATGAGAGCTATATTGCTCTACCAACCTCACGGGGGCTTTCCTAGGATGTCAATGAGTATTTACAAGACACTGAGTACTGCACAGATACATATTCCAATGTAGTAGATAAATCACAATTCTCATGTCCAGTGGGGAGAGGGGGAAAAAAGAGCAATCAATGCTGCATTCTTTATAGTTTCACTGTCATGGGTAATTGATTTGAAAACCTTGCATGTTACATGTGGAAACTGAGGCAGGGGACATAACATGCCCAAAGTCATGTGGCAAATCAGTGGTAGAGCTGGAGCAGACCTCATATATTTTGTGGTCACTGAACCACAGCAGCAAATGCCTAGATCATCAGAGGTTCTGCATCATGACCCATAATACGTGTTCTGGCACAGAGACAAGCCATGGTTAGCTGTATAAAACACTGTTGTCCTCTCTGGTGTTTGAATAAGAACATGCCGCCAGCCATCATCTTAAGCTCTTAGAAATTTTAGGACAGCAAGAACAGTTATAAGACCTTGCTTTACTAAAATTTCTAAGAAATTCTGTCGTATTCTTCAAACTTTACACTTCTACAAGGTAGCCAGATAGCTAGTTCAGATTGATACAGCTTTATTATGACTTTTCACTGTGTGTCAGTGGGTTTCTCCTGAAGAAATGAGTAATAACATCAGTCTGCATTTCCCCAGTTTTCAGCCAGATCACAAGGACTTGGAGCAATAAACATTCACCAGAGCAGTAATTAGAAGGACCTTTGGTTATCCTGGAAATGAGATTCAGATGGCAGAGATAAAACTGGTAGATGCTAAAACACAGACCCCCTCTCTAAAGTTCTGGGAGATGAAATAGCCCTGCTGTATATCACATCTCACTGCAGTAAATTGTGGCTGATGAAGTATCGGACATGGGAACTCTGGACTGCCAAGGTGCTTCTAAATAAGCTCCGGACCCCAGAGAGCTAAGCCCTCTCTTGCATGAAAGGTAGGCAAGGAAAATGCATGCAAGCCTTTGTTCTGCCTCTCGGCACGAGGAAAACATGCTCTCCAGAGCAAGGAAATCTGTGAGGAGCATGGCTCCATCCTGCAGGGTGCTGGAGGCTCCCAAGTGCTCTGCCCTTTCCCCTCCATAGATGGGTTTGATTAGGAGGGCAGGACTTGCTGCTTTGAGAACTAGCAGCACAGCTTTGCTTTTCAGGCATAGTAAGTGCTTGCAAAGTGATGGCCCCTCAAGGAGAAGGGACATTTCCAGCACAGAAGCTGAAGTTTTCCTTGTGACAGCAGGAGATGCTGTCGAGTCCTTATTTGCTGGATTTACTAGCTTCCATGCAGTCATGCTGCCGGGAGACCGCTTGCTGTTTGATGGGAGCCTGAAGTTTAAAGCTGCTTCCAGTGTTTTGTTGAGACAGACAGAATTCTGTCAACAGCACACCAGACAGAGAATCGTTAATAAGAGCACACTTTGGGATGCTGCTGTGTGCATGCTCTCTTCCTGGTGGTTGCAGTTCTAAACTAATTAATTGCTGTGATCTGAACTGTTCTCTTTTATTAGTAGTACCAGCATGTGCAGTGCTGCATAGTTAGAGATGATGTGCTCTCTCTGGGGATCCTATCAGCATGCTATTGTAGGTCTTCACAACATGGAGAGAAATGTCTCCTATGCTTCCTCAGCAGTGCTAAATTTTTTTTCATGTTGTTATTTATTTCCCTTGAACTCATTCTGCTTTCCCCCTCCTTGTGAGCTCTGTGTTTGCTTCTTATGGGTTTCAGGAGCTGTTCAGCTCTGTCCTTGACTCTGGCTGCTCAGAGTGACCTTTCTGATAATTTTTCTTCCCTCCCTGGGGCTGAGGTTTGCAGGTAAGGCAAACTTACAGTTTCCTTGGATAATCTGACTTCATTATTTTCATTGTCAGGGGAGTGTGAGGTTCTCCTGCTCCCTGGTGCACAGCCTTCAGGATGAGTGATACATGGGTTTCTCCTATCTCATGGCAGATAATCTTGACAAGGCTCCTCTTTTCTATTGCTTGTCTCACTAGACACAGCACATAAACACAAATACACACGCACACAAGGTCCTTCTCTGTGCATGGGCCCTTATCAGCTGCAATACAAGGTCTTGTGAGATTCTCAGCTCTTTCTTGCAGCTCAGGTAGGAATGTGTCCAACAAGGTTCCCAAAAGCACCTCTCCATGCATCTTTCAAAGTGTCCTGATTTGCAGAAGCTGAAGGATGATAAGTCAGTAATCACTGGCCTCTTTTGGAAACCTAATATAGGGCATAGCTGCTGCTTCCAGAGAGTGCCCCACTAATCATTTTTGTCATTTCATTCTTGGTTCATTTTACTCCCAGTTAACTGTTTTGGTTTTTTTTTTCTTTTTTTTTTTTCTTTTTTTTCCCCCCCAGAAATACACAGAACTCCCTCTTTCATGTGCCCTCGGGTGGCAGCTGGAGTCTGTTTTTCACTGAACACAGAGAAGTTGCTTGGCTGCAGGAGACATACAGCTGTGCATCAGTATTTTCAATCCCAGATATCACTAGGACCTTCTTGTTTTCAAACAAGCCCTGGCAGAGATTTTTGCTGTTGCACTAGGAGTCTACTTCTGCTTTGCTTAGCACCTCTGAATCAGGACCTTTTCATCACTGCTGGAGTGAAAAACTCAGCATGCCGTTGGCCAGTTCTGATCCCTACACCTGGAGCACATTTGCCTCACATATCTCCTAGCCCTTGTACTGCCTTCCACTGGCACTTGGAAATTTTTTTTTCTGTATTTAACTTGTTCTTTTCAACAACATTCATCACTGTCATAACAGACTGCTGTATTTTGAATATAGATTTATCTGTGCAGATCCCATTCCAAATAACTATCTAAATAAAATGTAATATTTCTTCTCCACAGCCATGTCATTTGTTTTTCGCCTAGAAGCCTGAACATTTATTGATGAATCCATATTTGTACTACAGCAGTATCTCTAATAATTTCTTTAGTCATGTTCTGTGTGGTTTGTAATAGTGCATGAAAGTGGAAAGAAGAGTTATGCAAATATCAATAATAATTACATTCTCTGTATGCAGATTTCCTCAATATTTCTTGAAATTCACCTTCTAAATTACTTTTGCACAATTTAAGCAAATGTAAACATGCATTTTAATAACTGTGGGACCATTTAGAGTGCAATTTCTACTCAGTTAATCCTCGCAATTAAGGAAGTACTGTAAATAAAAATAATGTATATACCTAGAAATATGGTTGCCTTCATATTTACATATTTTACAAGTTAGTAGGTTGCTCTTCTAATTCAAAGTGACAGTTTCATTGTTAGGGTAGATTTAACTGCTTTAATAAAGTGCTGTATTGCCATAATTGATTTAAGAGTGGTTTCCAGAACTAAAACCTAACACTCAAATATGTAGAGCTCTTTAGTCATTGATGCTTACCTGCTGTTACCATGTATATTATATAACAATAATAATGATAATAATAATGCAGCCATAGATTTCCACCATTAGAAGCAGTATCTCACCAGAGACTCCACATTCAAGAGAGAAATGTTTAATAAATACTGGTTCCTCATTCTATTATTGGTTTTACAGAGGCCTCTGATAGTCTCTGTCGCTTCAAATCTGACCAATGTGTCTTCCACTACTCTGAAGTCAGTAACAGGACCAACAGATGCTGTTTGAAATCCTATCAGTGCTCTGAAGTTAAAATTCTGTCTGTGCATGGAGCCACTTCTCCCAGTCCCTCACCACTGTCTCATCAACACACCAAGGCCTTTTTTCTGCTCTTCCTTCCCCAGTGTTTTAAAGGGTCACAACTCTCAGAGAACATGTGAGGAGCATCATGCTCCTTCCAGCCATCTGAGGGTACTACTGGGGCTCTCTTGTTCCAAGATGTTGGAGATTGGTGTCTTTAAAGTGATTCCCAGCTGCTGCAGGAATCTTCTGCTCGGCATGTGACATCTTTGGAAGCAAATGAAACGACGGGCTGAAGACAAGCTTCTTAAGGGCTATTGACACATCATCTGTTTCACTGAGGTTCAAACAGTCCTCAGCAGGATGCAACAACAAAACTCACACCATACAGACCAGGATGCTTTCACATATGAGTTGATCCACAAGCTGGGAGAGAAAAGATGGATCTCACCCATCTTGGCCTCCTCCCAAAGCAGCCCTACTGGGGATATACCTATAAATCAACCACAAAGCCATCTCCAGAAAGGGTCAATCCTTATTGTAAAACAGTACTTGCACAAAGCTGTAAATTTAAAATGTGCTTTATGGAAATAAACTGGTGAGTTCTCTTCCCCAAAAGAGCTGACAGCTGTCTGTACCCCATCGAGCTACAGGGACCGTTTTAAAAGCAGTTGCTTGCTCAGAAACAAGAAGCTGCCTGTAGCCAGCATCCAATAAATCACCACGTTCAACTTGGGTTGCATATTCTCAGATGTGTAATCAGAACACAGATTCATAGATTTTGAGGCCAGAAGGGACTGTTCTGATCATCCAGTCTGACTTCTTGCATAACACAGGTCAGAGAACATCACCCAGTGACTCCTGCCATGGAGGGAATTGTTGTAGCCTTCTTTTTTGGATGCTGCTGTTGCAGTGGCTGTCAACCAGTGAAACATGCTTATCCCAAATAGAGCACATCACCTTGTTCTGGAAGCCTTCCAAGACAGCGAGCCAGGGTCAGATTATATTTGTTTATAAGGAGAAGAAAGAAAGGAAATTATCCTCCCCAGAGAAAATCTCATGTTGCCCACCACCTTGTGTGGAATATAGTGCTGTTGATGAGAATAACAAATAGCACATGGCTGGTTTGGTATACCCCTGGTAGTTCCAGCACTCAGGGCAGCAAGGCACTGCACTGAAAACAGAGCAAACCAGAGGAAAATAAAACCTCTGTTACAGAAAACAAGGATACACAACATAAGTACTCCCATTTTATAGAGAGAGGAAGGTTTGTAGGAAGAGGCAATATCTTTTATTAGACCACCTGATAGATTTGGTGGATAAAAAGGGCAAGGTAACAGACATGCAAGCCCTTCTTCACATCTGAAATATAATTTTATTGATATTGGCCTTAGGATATCTCGAAGGCCATGGAGTTTTTGACCTCATTTCTTACAGAAGAAAAGTTGTGTGCTGTCTGTCTGTCAGCCCCACCTAATTGCTTTTGAATCAGTCAATCGATTTCAATCACATTGTCAGGGGGAGGGGTAAAGATTTTGCAGATATTACATTCTCTCACATTTAAAGAAAATAGGTCACAAGATAAAAGACATAAGCCAGATGTGTGTCCCTACAAGGAAAAACTGCAGGTTGATCGTAAGACAATCCACGTGGATGAGAAAAATAGGAAAGCAGTTTTCATCAGTTTTGCAGAGTGTAGCACTATTTGCTTTAAAAATCATATTCTCTCCAAAGGGTCTCAAAAAATAACTCAGGTGTTAAACCTACCTTCTTTGAGCCTTAGTTACTTTTCCCAGTTCACTGTCAAAACTGGCAAAGTTTGCTGTTTTTTGTAACAGTAATTGCGAGCACTTTTTTCCTAACCTGTATTGCAACGATGATAGCTCATGGCTGTGGTTACTGAGAGCCCCAGACAAATTCCCTTTTCCAAACATCTCACTGCTGATGGGTGAGCTTTGCACTGGAGCACAGATAGGAGCTATGAATCAACATCTGTGCTGTTGCATAAGATGTGGCAATGGCAATCTCTATCTCATGAGACCCTTGCTGTTTACTGAGGAATGGGTTGAGATCTAGGTCTGGAGTTCCCTTGGGTAACAATCTGCAACTGGGGAAGCTCCTCAAGCTGTGTTTTGCTCTGAAAAACCTTTTTTTTCACTCTGTCAGACAAACCTTGATAAGAAGAGAAAAACAGCACAAAAAGTGTTGAAGAGACAGAAGGCATCAGAAAACAGTGATCTGACAGCTCTTGCCTTGTGGGCAACTGTGCTGACACAGGGCTTTCTTCTCTTATCCAGGTGTTTTGTAGCTTTGTCTCATTCCGTGTACCCAGCAGCCTTCCCTACTTAATTCCCCTAAAGGCTGATTAAAATGCAATCTCATTCCACCCCTCCCATGTCTCCTTTTCTGACTCCCATCCTTCTCTCCACATACAGTCTGGGATTTCTTATGGCTGTTAACAATTTTCACTGCAGGGCTGCCCCAAACTTAGGTGTCCTTCCTGGTGGAAATGATAACCTCACACTAGTAGCTCCAGGCTGGGAATTACAAAAACTGGTTTCCAACCCCAGCAGAGCACAAGCAGGAGCTTAAGGTGATACCACAAATACTGGGGCAGCACCAGAGCAAGGGCAGCAGCTGGGGAGATGTGGAGCTCTGTGTAGAGCTTAAGGAGTCAGACCTGAGGAATAGCTTGGGTGATGCTTTTTGCTGTCTCTGTTGCATGTTCCTCCTCCGCAGTCTTTGAAACTGGAGCTTCCCCTCACCTCCCCACAGTCTGACTTCCCCTATATTTAGCTACCCTACCTACTCACTTAACAAGGAACAATAATTTCTCATTTATTAAAATTCAGGCATGTTAGACACAAGGAAACACATAGTACAATTAGTCCATGTAAAAGCAATGCTGTCCCCCAGGGTTCTTTTGCAAAATCGTCTCACAAACCAAGCCTTGTCTTTAGCAAAGTCTCGAATGGTGTTGCAGGAGGAAACTTTCTGCATTTCACCCACCAGAAGGCAGAAGCCTGGGGTGTGTCTTTATTTTTTG
>JAODLH010001543.1:51249953-51268325 GCA_027575645.1 Cossypha caffra | reverse complement strand
TAACCCTAACCCTAACCCTAACCCTAACCCTAACCCTAACCCTAACCCTAACCCTAACCCTAACCCTAACCCTAACAGATGCAGGACTAGAAGGGATACTAGCCATGGTTACCAATGATACTGAGTTGGGAGGAGCTGTTGCATCTCCTAAACACAGAGAGGCCCTGCAGAGAGACCTTGACAAAATGAGAGAGTGGGGCAATCACCAACCATGGGAAGTTCAACAAGAGAAAATGCTGGATTCTGTTCCTGGGATGGGATAACCATGGATCTATGGACAGACTGAGAGAAGGACCTGGGGCTCCTGGTCTATGGCCAGCTGGACGTGGGCCAGCAGTGCCCTGTAGCTAGGAGGGACATTTCTGTCCTGGAGGCACCAGGCCCAGCATGGCCATTCATGCCAGGGAGGGATTGTCCTGCTCTGCCTCACCTGGCAGTTCTAGGCATCACAACATAAAAATGACACTAAACTGTCAGGGAGTGTGCAAAGAAAGGCCCTGGGGATGGGAAAGGGTCTGGAGAAGCCATTGAGGAGCAGCTGAGGGCATTTAGTGTGTTCAGCTGGAGGAGACTGAGGAGAGATCTCACTACAGTACTGCAGCTTCCTGGTGAGAGGAAGAGGAGGGGCAGGCACTGATCTCTGCTCCCTGTGACAGGGACAGGACCCATGATATGGCCTAAAGTTGTGTCAGGAAAGCTTTAGGTTGGATATTAGGAGAAAGATCTTCACCTAGAGAGTGACTGGGCACTGGAACAGGCTCCCTAGGGCAGTGATCACGGCACTAAACCTACCAAAGTTGAAGAAGCATTTGGGCACCACTCTCAGGAACATGGTGTGACTCTGGGTCTGTTCTGTGCAGGGCCAGGAGCTGGACTTGGTGGTCCCTGTGGGTCTCTTCAAGCTCAGGATATTTTATGATTCTATGATCCTATATTTTAGTTTCTGCAATTTTTGAAATCTTCTTCCTGACTGTGTCAGGGACCTTTGGCTGATTTACATGAGTAAGCTGGGAAGAAATTTCTCGCACAAACACCATTACTTTTTTTCCATATATATTACACACATGCACACACACTGAGCATACCTTGAAGGGGTGTTCTTGCTGGATTGCACCTGAGTTCTTCCCCTGCTCACAGATAACCAAGAGAACAGCTTTGGCCTCCTGACATTTCTCCTCTGCTCTCACCAGACAAGCCCAAACATCAGACAGCTGTCTGGCAGCCTTCATACTTCCTTTGTTTAGGGATGTGGTGTTTTTAAATCTGTGAATTGGCAACGTGGCTGAGTTTCAGTTCTGCAGAGGGAAGCTACATGGGTAATGTCACCTGTCACCCACAGTGCAACGTTTTCAGTGGCATTGTCTAAGAAAACCATACACTACAGTAGTATTTGCAAGTCAGCTGGGTTTCATTTCATGAGCATTGGCAGTGTAGGATAGAGTCATTCTCCCAAAAAGCTGATTTTGTAAATAGCTAAGGGCCCACACTGAAGACCTGTGGAAGGACATCTTCACTACCAAGTGCATAGCAGTCTTTACTTATGCTTAATGACAATTAATGATATAGTTCAGGCAAATACATAATTCTCATCAGCTCCTTGTTTTTTTGCCATTCTCACTGGTCTTGTCCTTGTAAATTCAATTTCACAGGCACAATCTGTAACACAGCAGGTGCCAAGTGTAGCCTTCTTGTTTCATAGGATCCAACTAACTGTCTATGTAGGATTCATTTAGGCAGCAGCATAGGCAGCAATGAAATAAACTTGTGTTTCTGCTACACAGAAAGAAAACTAGACTTCTCAAGTAGCCTCTCCTTGTAGTTTCTTGTAGGGTTCTTAAAGACCATCTACTGCCATGGTTCCATGGAAGCTGGTTCTGGACACTTTATGAATTCCATTGAGAAAACAGTCATGAATGTGGCTTTGCTTTTGCAGTTTTGAAGTTTTGTAGGTCAGGCTGAGATAATCAATGGTGCTGAAACCAAAGGAACTCAGGAACCTGAATACCTTTGGGGGTTTGGACTCTAGTTCTTAATGGAGGTCTGTTATTAAGGTTCCAGAGCTTGGGCTATTAAATTTTGCAGATTCTCTCTGACCTGTGCCAAAAAAACTGACCTATGTGTATGCCTCAGTCCTGGTGTAGGGAAAGGAGCTACCTAACTCGTTGCCTCTACACTTCCTCCTGTTTTTTAGAGCAGATGCAGGCTCCACATCCAGAAGAATCTTGTGGAGGTTTCCCTGAGGGAAGCCTTTGTGTAGATATACATGCACAAAACATCTGCATGACAGAAACTACCCCTAAAGAAAATTCACTCTAATTGACACTGCAGTAGTGATCAAGAAGGGTGGGGTAATTGGTGGGGCTGAGCTGAAATTTGCCAGTGGGATGGCTGTGCATCTGGAGTTCACATCTGCAGAACTCAGATGCAGAGATCTGTGCATGGAGCTGGCAGAAGAAGGGAGGAGTGAGCACAACTGAGGGTGCCAACACAATTAAAGCCAAAGAGAGAAGTGGTTGTTTCCTATCAGGACCCTGCACTCTGCACCTGAGCACCAGATGAAGCAGGATCTGAGGTTGTTTTTTTGTTTGTTTGTTTGTTTTTTTGTTTGTTTTTTTTTGAGGTGAGGATTTGCACCAGGGTGGAAACTAACAGAAAACACTTTAAATTTTGCTTTAAATGCTTTAAATTTTGTGGCAAAATTAATGAGCTTCTGTGTGTCTGACTGCTCTGATTCAGGGCCTACAGCCAGACCTCTTGGTTCCAGCATGTAACAAGGAATGGACACCCTAAAGAAGTTGCATGCTGAAGGAGCAGCACCCTAAAAGCACGTCTCTGGAAGCTTACAAATGCAGGAGGTTGTTGCAATCTCTCCTACTCTCCAGAGTGCTGGCGATGGACTCAAGCACTTTGAAAACTCTCTACCCAAGAAGAAATGCTTGTGATTGCTTTGAAGTGAGCAAACAGAAAACATGCTTTTGTCATGTCACAAAATGACATGTCAAGGACAGTAGCTGGAGCAGGATGTTGCTCTGTTGCAGTTCAGATCCTTTAATTCAGCAGGGTAGTGGCCAGTGCACTCATCTGGGAGACCTTATGTAGGGAATGCAAAAAGTGATTTGTGCCACAGCCTTGCATGAGGTTGGTGGTGCTGGTGAAGGTCACTGCCTGGGGTGACACGTTCTGGTTGAACAGTAGCGTGGAAGATAAGGAAGACACAGTGGGACAGCCCAAACTCCAGGTTTCCTAGGGGTTAGTCTGCCAGAATGGCTCATCTGATGCATGAGTGCATTTCCCCTCCACTCCTGAGGGGCAAAGTGAGCAGGTTGCACTGGTGGCTGGAGGATCTGGCTGTAGTGGTGACAAGTTGGCTGCTGGGCTTCAATTTTTTTTTTTTTTTTTTTATTTTTGTTTTTTAAAGTTACATTTAGTGCCATAGACCACATTCCTAAGTATCCCAGATAGAAACTTTGCCTTTTACTTTTTAGAAACTGTAGCCATAATATTAGGAAAGAGTGTTGGCATATTAGCAAGTGTTCCTCTCCTAACCTTTTTCAGGAGTATTCTGGGTTCATGCCACAGATACTGATGGTGATGGGCTGCCAAGTAAGTGATAAAACATTACTTGCTTCTTACATACCTGGTTATGTGTAAGACTTGACTATTTTAGGCTAAGTAGAGGAAAAATTTTTTATGACCTTATAATTAGCAGTTGTGTTAGAATAATGGCAAGACTCATTGAGTCATTCTGATAGCACAGTTTCCTATTGCTTTTTAAATTGCTTAATTAAAAAAACTCAAAAAAATCCCACTTCAGCATAACACAGCTGCGTTTTATAACACAGCTTTAAGTAAGCAAACAGACAAACCTAATTTCAAGGGATGGTCCAGAGGTTTCTGTCACTTAGGTTCATGATGACTGGAATGTGTCTTGAGGAACTGAGGAATGCTGATGATCTGGCAAAGAGCAGATGGGGCAAAGGACACCGGTGATACTCAAGAACATCTTGGGGTGATAATTACAGATGGAAGATGTGGGAGAAAGATAAATGAATGACCAAGCTGGTAATGGTACTGTAGCTGAGTTGCTACAGTATATCCTTGAACAGTGAACAGCAGGTCCATTCGGATCTACTGACTGAGTTAGTAATTTTAAAATTTATTTACCTCCTGCATCTCCCTTACACTTCTGTTTCTCCTCCCTTCATTTCCAGCTCCTTTCATGATATACTCATGACATAGTCATTTCTGATCACCTTCCCAAAGATTTTAAGGCAGCTCAAGGGGAGTTATTTACCTACTTACCTGTGAATTTCAAAGTAGGTGACAATTCGACCCTCTTTTTTAGAGTGGTGGAGTTACCCCTCTCCCTGAATGCTACTGCTGGGCTCTCAGTTTTCTTTTCAGAGTCTGTCAGCCACTCCTTTCCAGTGACTTTGGTCACTGCTTGCTGTAGCAGCCCCACAGCTAAGCCTGGATGACAAGGCACAGAGTGCTGGCATTTGTGCTTACATCTGAAATTCTTGAGAGGAGGAGAGCTCAGAGCCTGGAAAAACTGCTGGAGGACCTCTTGTTTGTGTTGCGTTTGAGATATAGTTTGAGAATGTGAGAGCTGGAGATGGATGCTTCTGCTGAGACCTGAACACTTCTCTGTGTGACAGAACTTGGAGGCAGTCTTCTGTCTTCCTGTTTAGGTTTTTGCCAGATAATCCCTGGTGCATCCCAGGCATTCTGGTGTGCTGTGGTATCGCGTAACCTGTACTGAATGCAGTGAAGAGGCACTGTCCTGACCTCTGAGGCTGGAGGCTTTAGTGGACTGGGTTGTGGGGGGAAGACCTGGGAGGCGCACTGTTGTTCTGGAAATAAAGAGTCCTGCCATTCTCAATGGCTTTACACATCATATGCTTCATTAGATCATTAGATTATTATATTTTTGCACTTATGGAGACAAAAGAGTGAGCATATTTTGGCGGCCCACAGCATGGCTGTGTGATAGGTGAGAAGCTCAGCTGCTGTGGATGATTTGTGGGGTTGTGCTGTCACCACAGGTGTCAGGCATAGAAACAGATTCCCCACGAGAAAGGGGACTCAACACCCTTTGAGCAGGTGCTCTCTGTCAGCAGTGAGTGTCATGTAAACAGAACTGTGCTCAAAAAACATCAAAATCCTGCCAATGACACCAGGTTGAGAGACATATATACCCGTGCAGGATTTGCCTGTTTCCACCCCCATGGTTCCCTACAACTGGCAGGATAGAGAACAACCCCTTGTACTCCCAGGCCCTTTGTCCCTCTCAATTGCCCTCAGGCTTCTTGCTGGGAATCCATCACTGCCCACCTGGAGAACAGAAGTGGATAATAACCAGAGGACCACACCAGCCTAGTAACTTCTTAACCCATGAAGGCAGTAGAGTTCCCAGTGTGCTGGCATGGGTCTGGCCAGCATTTTGGGCCTCATGTTCCTCTCAGAAATGAGGCACTGACAGCTGCCCTTTTTTTTTTTTTTTTTTTGGCTGGGGTGGTGGTGGCGCAGTGGTAGGATGATGAGGCTGGCATGCCCTAGGTGATTTCTCCAACCTGAATGGAGATCCTGGCTGTTGTTTGCCTGACCCTCAGGCTCCAAAGCCTTGCTCCTGTTGTATAAGTGCAGCTGGGAAGGTGAGGGAGTCTGAGAAGGATTCACCTGCTGTCTTGAGAGGATACCTCTTTCCATCCCCGTCCATTACTTAGGTTTTCTCCTCCTGCCTGTTGCTGAGAAAACAGGGGATCCTCTGCTTCTTGTCGCACAGACAGCTGGTGCATTTGCCTCAGGGATGGTGGAGTGGCTCCATAAGTCACTCTCCTCCTTGGAGTCCCTGATATTTCTTACCTTCCTACTTTCTCCCAAAGCTCTGCCAGCAGGACAGCAGGTCATCCACCTGCCCATACCTCACACTGCTGTTGTCCCTACTGCCAAGCCACTCCTTCCAGGCTCTGGCACTCCCTGCAGCCCAAGCCTGCGTGTTTTTATGCAGCTCCCTGTGTGTCACCACATCCTTTCTGCTGAGTGCAGAGTTTGCATCTAAGCCACAGCAGCTTATTTTTGTTGAGACAAATGAGATGGAAATAATGTTTGTTTTTTCTTTTCCCCCTCCACTTGTAGGTGGTCAGATGGCATAGCCTGTTCAGATTCTTGCAGTATACTCTTATCTTAGTGATACACCTGAGAGGTGTGCGAGCAACGTTTGGAGAAGCTGCTTGATGTTGTCATTCACAATGGTAGTCACAACAGAGATCTTAAAACAAAGGCCTCTCTGTGTTTTACCAAGGGAAGCCACAGTAACAGGTTTCAGTGTAAATGAGAGTTGTATTACCTTCACCAGAGATGACTTGAAAATAAAGTACTCTGATGGTAATTCTGCAAATGTCTGTAGGAAACCCAGTACAGCCTTGAACCCTGCAGTTAGATAGCTGCGCGAGAAAGTACATGAAGGGAAGAGCTAATGTGCAATACTTCTATTTAAGATAGAGGGAGGAAATAGAAATTGTGATAGCATGCTATTTCAAGTAATAATAGAAAGTACTTGATGTTTACATGGTGAATAGATCAATACTAACTCTGTAGTCAAGGCACATACAGTAGTTTGGATTATACAAGTGATAGATGCACTTGGTATAGCTGAAATTTCCACCCTGCAACATTTATTTCTCACTGCGTGCTAGATGGAATTTTCCACCCAACTATCTGAAAGGATTTGCATAAAAATGGTGATAGAGCAGTATTCTTTAATGATGTGCTTTTCTTTGTTAAACTTCAAAAATGTCTATGATACATGATGAGGTTCGGATGAATTGCCAAGCTACTGCTTTTATATTTTCTTTAAAGAGCCTATCTTCACTGTGTTGTGGGAGTTATTTTATTTTGTTGTCATAAAGGCAACAGCAGTAAAGCTGACTTTGTAGCAACCCTGGTAGGTGCCCCCTCCTCCTTTACCTGCAGGTCTTTGGTGCTGCTGATGGAGGCAGATCACAACACCTCTTACCCACCACCTGTTTGCCCCACTGTTAACTTGTTTGTGCAGCTTCTGTGGTGCTGTGCATGACATGACTCACTGCTGGCTCTGTGTCATTTTGCTCCTGAAACAATGGCCATCTTGGCATCCAACCTAGATCAGCCCAGGCTGCTGTACTGTTTGTAGAAACTGGGTCATAACCAGGATCTTCCCAGAATGACTTTTCAATTTAAAAGAAACTCAGGATTAAACAAAATGTGAAAAATCTTCTGCCAGTGGTGATTTTTACAGAAATAGAGAAGACCATTTGTTTTGTTCTACAATTCCTTGGAGCCGAAGGCCAATTTTTTAAAATATGAGGGGAAAGCTGCTTGAAATTGGTGAATTTTAGGAATGTAACCTGTTGAGAAGCAATATTTCCTTCCTTGGCCATTGGCCCAGTGAGTCACCTTCTAACCTGCACTGTAGTGAAGCTTTTAAGAAATCTCCTACAGCAGAAAAAAATAAGCAATACAAGTGACTGTGAGATTTGTCATCAATTCCAATTCCATGTAGGGTGCAATGATTCCACATTCACAACAGCTGTTAGACAGAGAGGGGCTAATTCTGTCCTGAATCAAGACTTCTGTAGTACAGCATGAGTGTAATGAGGGAACAATTTGGGTTTTGTGAGTTTGCTCTTTTGTTTTATATTTGCCTTTACTGATAATGGACATTAATTTGAAGGGATTTTGAAATTATTATGGAACAGAAATTATAACTTTTTCCCTGACGATCTGAGACGATGCTCTGATATTGGACCTTGTGTTAAAATCACTTGCGTTTTATTTTGCTTGTGCTTCTGAAAGGATAATGGTAACTGTGTATGCTGTTTATGAACATTCTAGCTCTATATGAAAGCCCAGCATATCCTATATGTGTACCTTGGTAATCAGTCACAGCCACAGGACAACCACTCACCTTCCTGTACTCTCCCCACTTCTTCACCCTATCCTCCTCTCCTCATTCCAAACTCTAGGATAACTCTGTGTAGGAAGAGAATGGCACAGGTTTCAGAGATAGAAGCAGGGAAGAAGATTTTTATAACAAATCTCTTTCAAAACCAAGAAATTAGCAACTGCAAAAATAAGCACTGCCTGCAAAAGTGAGCAACTGAACCCCAAAATCTGCACAGTGGCTTCCTTTGTGGTCACTGGAAACTGCTGGTCCTGCTCCAACTGCTTGGGGTCCCTGTTGGCCCTTTTCTCTAGGGTGTTGTATATTCATGCACAAATATTTTGTGTAAACAATATTTTTAAAAAATGTCCTTGTGCAAACACACACCAGCATAGCACCCTTAAATTCAAGCTTGTAGTTTTAGTGTTCTGCTGAATTTTTGACAAGTGACCGATCCTGTTGCTTGTGTGTAGCCCCTTTACCACAATGTGCCCCTTGTCTTGCCTCTGGAAACTTTTCTTGGTGATGGCACAGTCTGTTTAGACTTGGAAATCCATTACCTGGGTTCAGGAAGGGAGGATGTCCAAGATGTAGAGCCTCTAGTTATTGGAACTGGCACTAGGATGTGCACAAAGATGACCTAATGGAGGAGGGGACACTTAAAAGGTCACTCTACTGATGCTAGAGCTGAATGCCTGAAAAAAATGGGGCAGAAAAGCAAGGTCAGCTTTAACACACAAATGGCTCTCTTTGCTTGACTGCTATCTACTTTCCCCTTACCCTCTGAAAACATGCAGAGCTGATTTCTGCAATGCTCTTCCATTCATGTGACAAAAGAAATATCTCTGTGGCCTGGCTCCTCCATCACTCCCCCTGCATGTGTGCCTGTCCCAAGGGCTGCTATGTGGTGCTGGCTGAGGCATGCAGGCATTGGGACAGCTGTGTCTTCTTGCAGTGCTGTGCTCTTGCCAGATGTCACATGCCTGACCAATGTTGCTAGTTCTGCCTGCTGAAATGGCAGCATAGTTTAAAAAAGTCTGCCCATCTTCAAAGATCGGCCAGAGAGAGCAGGAGATGAAGCCGCTTGTGCCTTCCTTGCTGTGTTTTACACTCTGCTCTTAGTTGGTCTTCTGCTACAGCCCTGTCTGACGCCTCAGCATGCCAGTTGCACTCGTTTTCCACAACAACCAAATCCTCAATTCCTGTAATTGATGTTGTAATGCCATTTATACCTGTTTTCTGGCTAGGAACTCAGAGGCATCACCCTTGCCCAGGTCAGTGCCTGGTGACTCTGGGCTGGAGTGCTCTGCCCTGGCTGGAGAGTCCCAGCCCCCAGTATTTGCCAGCCTGTTCCTCTCATCCTGCAGGTGTGCAAATACCTATTTTGTGGAATGTGAGAGGAAAGTGGGTCCCAGGCTGAAGGGCAGCTCTTCTGGGTTTAGCTGGCATGGTGGGGAGTGGTGTCACTTCATGTGGCATTGCATGTGACACTCTCAGCTCCATGTCTCTTTGCTTTCTGGATTTTATAAATCCATGCCCAATACTATTTAAATTTGGGGTTTGTGTTTAGCTAACCTGTGTGGTGGGACTGTGAAGTAACTGCTGCCTTTGTGTCAGCAGAAGACATGGGTTTTGTAAAGCCGTGACCGTGATGATACAGGAAGCAATAGTCTTCCATAAAAATTCCTTTGCTGGTGAGGAATTTAATACACAAATCTTGGTGAGAGAAGAAATTTTACCTCAATGATGTTCTGAAATACTTTATTTAAGAATTAGACTTGAGGAAAATCTTGGCTTTCTGCAGTTTAGACTATTTGCATTTAGATATTTTAAACATTTTTTTTAAACAAGGACACTTAGTAACTCCTAGATACATAATACTGTTTATATATAAATTAAATGTGCTGTATTTTATGCACATTCATGATTGCTTTACTTTCTCTCTTACCTTTCTGTGTGTACAGCAATCTACTGTGTATTTTTTTTCTCCAATAGGTTCTTGGAATAGGATATGATCACTGCTGAATTGTACAAGCCTGCTTCTTACTATGTGAAATAACAGCAAGGTTTTTTATCATTGCAATTTGGAATCATAATTCTCTCTAAGATGAAAAAAACCCCATAATAATTTTTTTTCATCTTAGAGAGGTGTTAGATGGGTAGTGCAGGAAACTAAGGTTTCCTTTTGGGTGAGTAGACCTTGATATCCATCTCAATGTCTTCTCTTGCTGCATTTGGCTTGACTTAAGCGGCGCTAGTTTTTTTGTGAAGCCTTCACAGAACACCGATGTGTTTTGGATTAAGACAGTTCAAAGAAAGAATTTTCCTATATTTTTTCCCCTAGTTCTCATATTTCTGAAGTCTAGAAAACCTCAGGCCTCGCTCTTATAGCCTCTTGAATGGTGCACTGTTATTTAGTTTGCACTCTTTCATCAGATTGGTCAGGCAGTCCTGCGCCATGATTTTAGACTTGGATTTGATTAAGAAATGTCTGATGGAGAGTGAAGCCTTTGGAAAGAGCTTCCTGTAATGACTCCCAGTGGTGGAGTTCCCTTTTGGGGAGATTCTCATCTACTCCTTCCACAAGCATTTCTACAATGCACCAATTCTATCCTCCCAATTTTTCAAAATAAAATAAAATAACAAAAATTAAAAAAGATAAAATGTACCTCTGCATGTTTCCCAATCCCTGTTTTGTCTGAGATTGTGTCCTCCAGCTGCATTTTCTGGAGATTTCTGCCACTTTTGGTGGCAAGACAATTCTTTGGTTGGTAAACGTTGAGAGCTGTCTGTCCTTGGTGTGTACTAGAACAAACGGCAGGTAAATGCTTACAAGTAATGATCTTTCCTGACTGTTGCATGAAGCTTTCCATAAACAGCTGTCTATAGGCAAAAGTAATCCTGAGTTTTGATATAAGTAGAAAATTGCTTGAAGTCTTCTCCCTAATGCTGGTGAGCTAGAAGACCTGAAAATGAGAGGTCTAAAATACTTTCAGGAGAGACTGATATGAAGGGATCTTAGTCAAAAGGTACATGCAGTCTTTTGAAGGAATGGTAAGTCCCTATCTTCTAAAAACTGAGGGATTTTGTGGCAGTTGAAATTTGACATGGGTTGATACTGCCTTTTTTATTGTCTTGGTCAGTTTCTGTATTCGTGTATTATCTTACAAGCTGCCTCCTGCAACAAGACCCATCTAAATGCTTGGGGTTTTTTCAATTAATTTTGACATTTTTAAAATGAAGGAAGTTTGCAGTAAATGAGTTATTAACTTAAAGAACTGAATGCGTATGATCCTTTTGAAGTATTCCAACCTGCCCCCATGAGATTTCTGTGGAAATAGTAATTGATATTTCATATATTTGTCACTTGACATGAAATGCTTACCTTACTTGAATGGCTAGAGCCTGTGACTGAAATTTAGCTCTACTGTACAACGTGATGTACAGATGGAGAACATTTGATGTCCCCTGCATCTAAGGACTTGTATTTGACAGATGAAGGGCAGGATGAAGAAACAGCAGAGAGTTTTGTATTTCTCAGTATTTGGAGGAGTTTTTGTGGTTCCCTCATCAGTTTGATATCTTCCAGAAGTACATTAAATAATGAGATCAGTGATCTGTCTGAGCCCTGGGCTCAGATCTGAGGGAAGTCACAGTGGTGAAAATGGGCAGGGTGAACATACTATGCTTTTCTGGGGGCTTTCCCTGGGTTCTGTGCCCCTGCTCCTGGGGAGTTCCTGTGCCAGAAGTGCTGGATTGCTGAGGACAGGGTGTCCCACTCGTGCCAGGCTGTGGTGCCTCAGCTCCTTCTGGAGCCACCTCTTGTTGCAGAATGATCCTGCTGCCTTTTGATGCGGCCAGCTTGGGGCACTGCTTTGTTTAGATTTTCTCACTTTCACTAGCTTATAGACACTATCTTTTTACTTCTCCTTTTTTCATACAGGCAATCAATCACCTCCTTGCTCAGATACAGCTGCCTTTGGACCAGGGCTGACATCTGGAAGCACCCACACCACTTAAGCCTGTTCTCTCCCAGAGCCCTGCCTTTGCATGAGATTTTGATTTACTGTTTACTATTTCAGGCTTGTAACAAGTAGGCATCCCAAAGCCTTTTAGACACACTTACTGTCTGAGTCAGATAGTCCAAGAGGTCATGTACAGATTGAGACTGAACAGGGAAACATCTGCATATGCTTAACCTTGCTTCACTTCTGTCATTGCTCTTGAGTGTTATTTGGGCTTTGATCAGACCTATTTATTCAGCCCAGGATCTTTCCTCAATATCCTTTCACATGCCTGCTTCTCCAGACTCTGGAGTCTCCCCCTGTTTCTGAAGTCAGGTTTTGCTTCTGCCTTTTCACTTTTAATCCAAAATGGCCAGTGGGAAGAGCATGTTTTTATGACTGTAGGTCCTCTTTGTCAAGGGGTTAGTTAACAAGACAATACATATACCCTTAGGAGCTGATCTGTTTGTCAGACTCGAAAAACTGGTTCATTTTGACAATATCCATTTCTTTGTGCAAGGGATTCTGAATGACATGGGTAATTACCTATTTAGGGTGCAAATAACCTCAATTTTCATAACACAGTTTGCAGCAGTGCAAAACCAACCCATGGTACATAGATTCCCAAAACATATAACCTGGGTTTTATTGCCCTATTAACTGTTTCCCAGCATCTTTGTCTCATGAGCCATGGACCTCTCTGAAAAACACCACAAGCTTCAGGCTCCTGAGAAGTTTCTAAATTGAGCATTAGATATTTTTATCAAAGACTAGAGTCAAATCTTTCACTAGGAGATGGAAGCCTCTTAGGAATAAAATTTACAATGCCAAGATTTCTCTATATGCATATATCCCTTACGACACTGTCCTAACTAGAAGCTGCTATAGTTAATTTTATTTTGCAGAGCTTTCTGGTGAATTATTTTCTTTCTCAGTAATTTCTCCGTTTAGGAATCCTCCTGAGAAATCTTTACTGTATTAGCTTCAGCTTTGCTGGGTCTTTGTCTTTAAATAGCTCTTCTAAATTTGCTTAGGCAAATCTGGGGTTTTGTCTGTCTTCAATGGTATTCAAATAGTATCTGAAGGGAGTGTTACCTGGGTAAGAAGACACGCCACTAGATGATACTATAAATGAGAGACAGATGGATTGCTGCTCAGAGACAACAAGATTATGGGTAGAAACCTGTTTACCTTTTGCAATACAGCCGCTAATCTGAACAAGTCATCAGAACAGAATGGAGCTGAGTAATGCCTGTCTCTGAGAGTCTTTAATTCTTCGAGTTGGAGGAGAATTTCTTACACCGAAACTCCTCTTGAAGAATTACCTATCCACGCTGGAAAGCACTTTTGATGTGAGTTTTTGCTTTGTTTGCAAGTGCAGATGTACTGTTGAAAGCTAATAAATGGACTCAGGTCTTATGGTAAAGACTGCCCTTTCATGGAGCTGTTTGAGTTCTATCTGCAGCAGATTGTCTTTCCTTTCAGAATGATTCTTTTCCAGTTTTTGTGTGCCAGGAGGACTCACGGACCACAAAGAGCAAGTTAACTTGCAGGAAATTTGGTACCAAGACCTGACACAGCTCCTCAGTTCCACCACAGGACAAAAAACCAGCACAAGCAACCTCTGACAGGGTTGCTGTTTGAGCTCTAGGGCATTGTGGACTGAATGTTTGTGCATAGTTTTTAGATGCTACAGGTGAGGAGAACAGCTGTTTTTGGGGATGGGATTTTGCCAGTCATGCACTGAATGATAATCTTTGTGTCCTGTGATTTTGCCATTTGAGCTGAAGAGGAAGGGGCAACAAACTGTATGTCAGGTGAAGGGTTTTCTTTACCTGCCCTTTGGAGAGCAGGACTGAAATCAGAGATCCAGACCTTGGCATGACTAACCTGCAGATTTCTGTGCTACTGCTGGGTGAAGGATCAGAACAGATTCCATCCTTACTGTACGTGTCCATCGTTTCCCAGGAGCTGTCAAATCAATGGCTCCTAGCAAATGGGTCCTTATGAGGAGAAGGAGCACCATGGCATGAAAATCTCTACCAGATTTCCATCTGTTCTTCTGTACAACTGAGGGAGAGACACTTGGGAAGGAAAGTCTGTGACTTAATGATCAAACAGGGGGCTGTTTTACACCTCTTCAAATATGGGACTTAGTTACAGATGAATTAAGGGTGTGGGTCCTGGACCATAGGGGTGAGAAAGTGCACAAGGCTTGGACTTTCCATTTTGTGTAACTAATTTCAGCATAATTAGTGTTAACCAGGGAAAGACAAATAATGGCATAGAATTATTAAGCTGTCTTCTCTCTGTTCTGTCCATGTATGACTCCACAGGGTATCACCTCCAGGGACATATTTTAAAAAATAAATGCTGTGAGGAAATACATCAGTGTGGAAACACATCTCAGATCTGAAGGTGGTGGTGCTGGAGATGAGCCTCCATGTCACTCCTGACACTGTCTCCAAGTCACACCCACCTTTTGCTTGGGCTGAACAAGTTTTTTGGTGTGTGGGGCACCTTAAGGAATTCTTACGTGTGGACAAACTGAGCAACAGCTCACAAGGAATTGTGCTGTGGGACACTGAGTAAGTGCTCCTAGTGGTCTTGGAGTGAAGGAGGAGAAAAGAAAGTGGATATGGTTATTTGTATTCTCTCTCATTCTTCATCAGGCCAAACAATTCAAGCAGAACAATTTTTCTGGTCGTAGTAGAGCAAATTCTTTTTAGTGGTCAGTGCATTGATACATCTTGGGACTGAAACCCTTTCCAGCAAACAAAATCCCCAGATGGTGTGATGGCTTAAGTGAAATGCCAACGCACTCCTGGGGTCTCAGAAGAGCTATAAATCCAAAGACTGTGTGTCACCTGCCATAGATGTGGGGCCCTGACCCAAGCATGCCATAGCTGGGAGCATTTGTAGGGAAAAGTGAGATCTAGAAAGTTGTGTAAGACATTGTTCTCCTGATATGATGGTGGAGTAAACTGATTCTAGCTCTTCCAGGCAAGGAGGAAAGCAGCAGCTGGGAGTAATGGGATGGACTAATAAATAAAATGATTCTACTTTTAATGAGGAATTCACCAAAGTACTGTGGGGTAGAGGGAACCGGAGGTCTCAGCTGTGGCTCCACCATTAGGGCCAAACTACACCTGTGCACCCACTGTCAGCTATGGGAGCATCCAGGGATGGGTTTTTTAGAGAGCACATCTCCAGCTGACATCAGTGAGGTCTTTCTCTCAAAGTGACAGCTATGAAAGTGCCGTTTACGAGCAAGACTCACAAACTAATTAGTCACCAGGTCCATTAATCAGGAAGACTAGAAACAATTCAGCAGAATTCATGCTGTCAGCAAGGATGAGAAGAGCCCTCTCTATGACAGCTTACCTTGCATTTTGATCATTAGGCTATTGGGAGTTTAGTCTATCCGTCTTGTTTATCTGCCCTTGGGGAAAAACATCCCTGCATCCCAGCCATCTCAACAAGTTTGAAATTCAAATATATTTTCAGTTCTGTCCATAAAATATCAAATAGGCACATTTGGAAGAGTATTGACACACAACGGTGCTGGTGCCTTTTTTTTTTTTTTTCCAAATATATTGTCAACAAATCCCTCCTTTGCCTGCTGCTCCCTGCATGCAGGAGCTCAACACCATATCAAGGAAAGTGAAGGTTGGGGTGCATGAATGGGGTCATTAAAAAGCAGCTAAACTGAAGCATTCTAATTATTCCTAACAGCCTTCCCAAGACAAGCCGAAGGCATTCTCCAGTGCAACTCCACCTTCCTGTGGAAGTGTGAGATTTATATACACGTGCTTGAGCAAGAGAGGTACCTTAAAATAATCAAGCTAGTGTTTATTTTGACTTCCTTTGCCTCTTTTCCCCCACACCAGAAATCCACCCAGGGTCTGTGCAGTAAAATATTTCTTTAGCAGATGCACACCATGCCATTGGTATGAAGTGGATTGGTCACTCTGGAAAGGCACAGTAACAGGAACAGATGGCTTCAAGTCTTGGTTATGGGGCTGTTGTGGCTGCTGTTTTTTCATTAAGCATTAATTGCTGGGGGTGGAAATCATGCTTCTGAGTGTGCCAAGGAGGCTTGTCTGACTATGTAACTCAGATGCTACGAGTGAAGCAGAGAGAGGCGAAATCTGTCTGGGAACCTGGGATACCACGGATTTCTCAAGGACTGCCTGTCATCTCCATTTATGAGCCACTGTCTGGGATGCAGAGGAATTTCCATGCAGACCAAGGAAGGCTCACTGGGAATGGAAGCAATCTTGGGGTATAAAATGTGATGTCCTGAAAGAAGATCTTCCTAAAAAGAACTGCTGCTTGAGGTGAAATGAACATACAGTTGAAACTGAGGCAAGATGATGCAATGGGAATATGGACCCAGCCAGAAGTATATTAAGATTTGTTTACATATATATATATGTGTGTGTGTGTGTGTTCTGTAAATATTTTGTGTTTTGTACTTTTAGTGTTACAAGGCAAAGCACTGGACCCTGAAGTTATGGACACAGAGTTCCTATTGTCCTGTGGAATTTTTGTGTATAAATACTGGTTTTAATGCTCTTTTAAACCTCCATAGTATGTGTTCTTCTTCCATAGTACTAGACCCCCCAGGTTCTCTCAGGATTTTTCAAAGAAATCTACTGCACCATAATATTAAAAGAATTATTATCACTTGTGAAAAAAAGGAAACCTATACCTGAGCTACCATTTAATGGTGGGACTACCACTGAGTTTTTCTCAATGTTGTTTCTGTTTCTGCTGTTTTGGTTTTTTTTTTTACATCTTTTTCACTTCATTACTTTCCACCTTCACTCTCCTGCTCTATATTTTTTGTCACAGACATGTTTTCTCTTATGGCATAATTTAACCTGGTTCCTCATCATGGGAGATGCAGCCTAGGAGTGGCATCTCTTGGTTTCAAATGCACATCAGATATGGAGTTTCATGGCTGTGGTGCTGCTCTGACATTATTACAGCTCCGAATGGGGCTTTGGTGCTCTTCTGCCTACAGCTCTACTACCCAACAGCTTGTGCGCAATCTTCTTTACCTGTACTCTTGTTTGATTTTACAAAGGAAAACATCTGATTCCATGCAGTACATAGAAACACAGACAGTGTGAGATATCTGGTAAGGTCCAGGTCTCTTGTTAAAATGTGGAGATTAGAAAGCCAGACTTTGATATCCTGACTGTGTGGTCCTGTTTCTGCTGTTATACCCTGCCTTCATCTTTCCTGAGCTGTACTTTGGATAACTTACCACAACATCATTACATTTTCCATCTGTCTTGAGGCCTTGATAGGTTCATCCAGTTTCATTTTGAGCTGGTGGAAGGAGAACAAATCAAAAACATCTGACAAATATCAAAATGTCCTCGTGTTGTCAGAATGAAATGTATCTGCGCTTCAAAAGGAAGGATAAAAATTTTATGTTTTGACTTTTTAATTTAATACTATGTATTATAATGCAAAATAAAAAAAGAACTAGGTCAAAATTAATTTCATACTAGCACAAGCCAGTAGAGTTTTACCTGTAGGCTGCAATTTTTTTCAGAGTGAAGGATTTAATATGTGTAAGAAGATACCGTTCTCTCTTTTTGTGATTCTTCTTATCAGTCTCATTGTGCCTTTGTGTGATCCTTCTTCGTGCTGCATCTTACAATATGTTAGCATTTATTCCTTGTAATGCCCAGACTCTGATAATTAGGAGTTTCCAAAGTATATTTCATTTTTAGTATTATTTCTTCCCCCCTTCTTGAAAAACCTCCCTAGAAATCACACATAAGGTAAAACTTGGAAGATTCTTGTGTTTTGGAGCTTTTGATGGGCTTGGGGCTGTAAGAGTGCACACTGTCCAAACCGACGTGGTGACTGAGCTTTTCTGATGATACTGTAAATATGCATCAGTTCCCAGAGGTACATATCTCAGACCTCTTCACTGATGAATGGGGAAATCCTACTGCTGCTTCTGTGACAGTAAATTAGTGGGAGGAGGAAATGTAGTGAGGCGAGAAGGGAAAGGGAGAATGGCCTATGAGACTGATGATGGTGGGGAAGAGGGAAGGATAGAAGTAATAAATAGGCACAGTTGGCTTTAATTAAAAAACCTCACCCTTTAATGTTACTTATAATTGCCTTTCACAAGGGAAAGATGTTTAACATCAATTATAGGAGATTTATTTATTTGTTTATTTGTTTGTTTATTATTTTTAACTTCACTGCTTCTTTAAAGTAACTCAGAGTATTGTTTTTGTTCCATCAGCAGCCAGTCCTTCCAGCTTGGTGCTGGAGTCAGTTGTTAATGCACATTTGACCACCCATCTCCAATTATCTACTTCTGCTTCCTCACCCAGCCATGTGCCAGTGGCTAATGCACATTCTCTTGATGTTAATTCTGGGACCTTTCATCTCTCCCTCTTGCAGCAGTGA
>JAODLH010001543.1:51237778-51249853 GCA_027575645.1 Cossypha caffra | reverse complement strand
ATCTGCCCACCAGAGATGTGAGGTGTGCACTGAAGTCTGTGGAAGAAGACTGGTACACCCAGCTCTGCCACTGGTGTTGGATTGGATGAAAAATTGGTGTAACTCAAGTTTCCCCTTATGTCTGTGCATTTCCCAAAGAAAAGAAAGGCATTAATCTATTTGATCTTTAACTGAAGATTTTTTTATTTGGTTTGAAATGAGAAGATTTTTGTCATGTTGTGGAAATCCATTAAGATGACCAGATGACCAGCAGATTCCAGTGATGTGTATTAGTCGGCCCAAAATCGATTCTGACTTTCCAGACTAAAAGGTGATGACCTTTTCCTTACCCATAGAAATTTTTAGAGCAATCCCCATAATTTTCTTCTTGCAAAACATACTAAACATTATTTAAATCTGCTAAGGAGATGTACAGTCTATTGGGACCATATTGCTCTCCTATCATCTGGCATAATGGTTTTCTTTTTGCTATTTAAGATTAAAACATATGTGGAACTTGCTTTAATTTGTCACTTTTATTTTCTGAGTTGCTGAGTTCCAACTTCAGCTGGGATGTCACATTAATTCTGCTTAGATCTTGGGGAGCAAGCAGGTTGATTTGAGTTAACTGTGTGCTGTATAATGATTCTGAGCTTAAGCAGTGTTATCTCCAGCAAATGTCTTTTCTACAATAGTCATCTATGTGAAGCCCTGGAGCAATTCTTGGCTTTTTCACTCATATCACTTCACTATCAAAGCTGAAATGATTAATATTCACAGAAAAAAAAAGTAGTTTTTCTCACAGCAAATCTTTCTTTCTATTTCTGTTTGGTGAGAACCAAGCCTTCTGCATACATTATACAGATCAGCTAGAACCAGTCTGAGGAGTGAGGATGTATATCTGTGGAAGGGATACAAATATATCACTGTGATTAGCAGGAGGTAATGGTAAACATGCCCTCATTCCCAGCACAAACACCTTTTCCACCTAGCTTTTGTCCTGCTCCTCCTGTTAGCTGTGGTGGTAGTAAAATCAAGGATGGTGCCCTTGAACAGGGTGGATTTCTGTGGTGTGGAAAAAATTGAATTGCACCCTTTTTGTCACTGTGAGAGCAGCAGCTCCACATGGTGTTTTCTGATGGACAGCAACCACCAGGTCGGCACTTCATGTAGCAGCATCCTGGGGGTGACCACGGGATGTGACCTTGGCCCAGGCACCAGCAGAACCAACCAAGTCTGGTAAGGACCATGGTTTCCAAGAGCAGATGATGACTGAATTGCTCCCAACAGCTTCCTAGCCCTGAAACTGCCCAACTTCTGAAATTAAACCAGTTTCCATTAAAACCAAGGTGTCCATCCAGGAGTCAGAAATGCCTCTTAATTTAAAACTGGAACAAAGCAGCCAAAACTTGGCTCAGGTGCATGAGCTGGTTTCCAAAAGCTTTTAAGCTTTAAAAGTTTTTAAAAGAGATGCCTAGAGTGGTTTCAGATCTTGTTGAAGTTAGCAGTGAACTTCACATTAGTGAGGTGGACCTTAGATGACATCCCACGAGTCAGTGATTCACAGGAGGAGGATCTTCTGTTGTGAAAATGGTGACTGCTCACACATTTAATTAGGGCACATTTCACCCTGCAAAAGCAAGCAGCCTCTCTCTTTTAGAAAATCATTTTTTGTCTAGCCATGTCAGCCTAAGGTCTATATCTATATATGAAGTGTTATATGTAGGTATGGATACACATAGATTTATCTATAGGTCTCTCTCTCTCAATATGTATATTTTTGTGTATTTCCTCTTCAGGAGGTGAAACCCCTTTGTTTCCATGTAGGAACATCAGAGGAGACCTCCTGCTGTGGCTTCCCATCAAAAAAAGTGCTTGGTTTTGGGTGAAAGCAGCCTCAAAGGCCAAAACATTTTTGAGTCAAACTTGTGGCCTCTCCAGCCACACCTTCAGCTTGGGGTATGCTCCTGGACAATTTACTTTAACTGTTGCAAGCCATTTTTATTTCTTTTTTATAGCAACACCATAAAGAGAGCCCAGCATGAATTTGACCCTTCTGTCGATGAGCCAGCAAATAACCTGAGAAGATAATGCAGACAAGTACAAATCAATAAAAGCTGTGATGAATAAAAGAGAGCATTCCTTGTGGGGTGGGACATATTTGCCAGAGCTCCAGAAAGACAATGGCCAAGAATGGCTTCCAAGACATCACCACACCTGGTGGAGAAGGCAGGCTGAGCATTGGGTTGTGTTGCTCTGAGGGGTAAAATGTAAGTGAAAAGCAATGATTGCATCTCTTTAGAAAATTCACGTCCAGATTACTGTCTTTGGGGCTGTGCAGAGGCAATGCCAGCATGGAAGGATCAAGAGCAGGAGCGGCTCTTCCAGGAGGAGTCTGATGTGGCTGTGCAGTGAGCAGTGTCAGGTGGTATGGGCTGTGTCCTTCTGGACCACCGAGCCTGCACATGGAGCCAGGAGGCTGCAGTTTGGTGCTCAGTGCTGGAAAGCCATGGAAAGCCTCTGCTGGCAGTGGTGGGGCTGCATCCATGAGCCCAGAGCAGCTGGTACATCCTAAAGGTGACCAGACCACCCAGCATGGTGCAGAAAGTTAATTTCTAAGATGCTTGGAGAGGTGAGGATGGGCTGGGAGTTATGTTGAAATTACTGCAAATGTGTTTCTGACCTTTCCCCATACTGTGTGCCTCTGGCATGCCTGTGAGACAGTGAAGAGATGAAAATACTCAGGAACTGATTCCCATCTTCACTGAGAAGCTTCTCTTTTGGCTTTAGCAGCATATTTGCTACATTTGTTTGCTCCCTGAGGACTTTTTTTTTAATTTTAAAAGGTGAAGGAGAAATAAGCTTTCACATCAAAAAATTGAGTCTGTAACTTTTCTTTTGGTGTTTGTTCTGTGGCATAAAAGCACAAAGTGTCCAATGGACTTTTCTAGGAAGTAATTATCTGTTGTACATCCTTAAAGCTTTTACTGATATTTATACATGTAGGTAAAAAACCACAGTGATAAAGTATTAATCTATTCTATTTTTTTGCATCAATACAAAACAGCAGTTAATGGCATTCTTAGACAAACTTCATAGCTATTATTTCTTGACTCTGGAATTGTGAAGGGGGAGAAAAATAGGAGGGGAAAGTTGTACTGATGTAGCAATGTCTGTGGTTTAACTATTCATCCCTCTTGATATAATGGTGCTTGATCAAGACGTTTTATTTTCATTCATTACAATGATGTCTTTTTCCCTCTCATTTTAACACACCCATTCAATTTTTTTTTTTAAGTCTTGGGAGCAACAGTTGTACTCCCACCATATTTCCTGCACAGAAATAAAATCTGGCAGGCTGGTACTGTGACCCTTCAGCAGTGCCTTCCCCATTTGTTCAGTGGGGCTGGCTGCTTGTCTTCTTTATTCCTTCTTATATTCCTCTCCCCTTAACTGAGGCTTCCATACTCTCCCAGCCTTTCTGTGGCTGCCTTTTCCCGTAAAACACTTATCCACCCTTAATGCATTTGCTCTCATTGAAGTATATCCAGAAATAGCTTCCAGATGCTGTCATAGATGTCCATTTCATTATTTCTGGTGAAGGGATTTTGCTTAAGTATAGCTCCACCAAGAAAAGCAGGAATCTCTGCCTGGTCTACATCTGCTCATCTAGTTCATCCCTGCAATCATCTTGGCCAGCAGCATAGTTTTAAAAAGTACAGCTTTTTTTTTTTTCTGTATTCATGACTGTCCTGGGTTGACATTATGGTGCTTGTATCCCCAGTTGTGTGTTCTGTTTATGCCTGGTATTTTGTTCTGTGCTTTCAGGACTGACTCTGAAAGTGAAGGTTTGTTTTGTCTGGTTATCAGCTGGCTCACCTACGCCATGGTCTGTGCTTAGGAGAGGCTAGGTTTTTTTGCTTGCTCGCTTGCTTGCTTGCTTGCTTGCTTGCTTTTGCTTTTGCTTTTGCTTATTAGCTAGTTTAGCTAGGCAGTCCAATTTCTTTCCCTGGACTGTTTTTTTTTTTTCTTTCTTTCTCTCCCTTTCCTGAATACCATCTGAACCTGTTCCGGACCAGGACCTGGGAAACACCAAGGAACACCGGGAGTCTGCATTTTGCGATCTGCAGCAGTCATCCCCAGTGCCGGAGACTGATAACTGGCCAACCACTCGCAGGAGAGAGTTTCTGTGTTTGTCATCCTCTCAGAGCGGTCAAAGAGTTTTTTGTCATCTGGGGCTGTTCATTTTTTTTCCTTGTGTTGGGGAGCGTTTTGGTTGTTAAATAAACAGGTTTTTTCCACTTTTCTCTGAGGAAATTCTTCCTGAACCCAGTGGTGAGGGGAGGAGTCATGGGGGTTTGTTTTCTGGGGGCTCCTTCCGGAGGTTTTCCCCAAATTTACCCTAAGCCAGGACAATGACAAACTTTTGGAAATGAGTGGATATGTTCCCAGACACCCAAGCTTCATAGTGCTTAGCATGGTTATTTTCAAAAAGTGGTACAGTCACTCTAATAAAATGTCTCAAAGGAGTGGCTGAACCTGTTCTTCATGTCAGAGCTCTTGAGGCTCCCAAGAGGGAGGTGTTTATTCATCCAGGAGGCTTTGATGGGGCTGTGAGTGTGGTAGGAGGGAGTCTTCAGTCTATAAAGAGCCAGCAGTAGATGTCCATTCCAAAAATGTATTTGGAGTAATCTAATCATAGCATGCCAGAATCCTCAAGAATCATCTGATCCAACCATGGCAAAAGCAGGCTCTGGACAAGATGGCACTGCTCTCTCTCCAGCTGAGTCATAAAACTGAGCAGTGTTGGGAAACCCACCATTTCCCTGGAGAGACCACTCCAATGGCTAATTGTTCTCATTGTGAACAATTTTCCTCTTATGACTAATTGGAATCTCTCCAGGAGTAAATTGTATCCATTATCCATTTTCCATGTGACTCCTGGTAAAAAGGGAATCTCCATCTCTTCTGTAGCCACCCTTTAAGTACTAGAACATGGTGATAAGGTCTCCCCATGGCCTCCTTTTTCAAGGCTGAGTAAACCCAGTTGTCTCAACTTCTCCTCAGCTGGCAGCTTCCCAACCCTTTGATCATCTCTGTGGCCCTTCTCCATCTGGTCCAATGTTCTTTTGTTTTTTTTTTTAAATGCAGCAGTGACCAGAACTGAGCACTGTGTTCCAGATGTGACCTGACAAGGGCTGATTAGAGTGGGATAAAAACTTTGTTATCTCTGCTGGTTGATGCAACCCACATCCTGTTAGTTTTCTGTGCTGCAGCAGCTCACTGCTCACTCTCATAAAGCTTGTTGTACACCAGGACCCTCCACATCCTTTCCTACAGACATGGTCCCAGCCAGGTTTATATTCCTATTAGCTTTTTATTCCTGGATTGTGTGTTCCCAGGTGCAAGACCTTACACCTTGTTGAGCTTCATAAGTTTCCTGTTATCCCACTATTCCAGACCTTTCCAAGGCAGGGTGCCTTGAGCCCATCTTCCAGGTCACTTGTGAAGATATTAAGCTTAGGTGTATAACCTTATTTCTCTGATCACTTAACTCACACTGCATTAACTGTGTGAAAATCTTTCACTTCTTGTCATCGCTGAGGTCTAAAGATCAAGACACCAAAGGATGTGAGGCCCAGGAGAGGGAAAATGGAGAAATATGCCAGCCTGATCTTGTAGATCAAAAACCAGAGAAAATGGGAGGTCTGTCAGGTGAATGAAATGCAAACAGAGGTCATAGGGAGCTAAAGAAAAAGTACTGAGAACTGAGAGTGGGGAGCTGTGTCAGTTGTGATGATGTGACCAGGACATCCTCTCTGTATCAAAATATGGGAGAGGGCTGAGGGGTCATGGTATGGATAGAGAAGGGAGTGCCTGATGGACAGTCCCACTCTAAGAGCTGATGGGGATGGATTGGTGAGGCAGGGCCAGAAGGTCTGTCATGAGTAAAGGAGAGCCTTAAACTGCAGCAATAGTCCTAATATCACCTAATTCCATTTTTCTCACCACTCTGGTGTTCCATGCTGCCTTGATTTGGTACCTCTCCAAAGGCCAGTACAATCTCAACCCCATAAAGACCTGGTCTTTCTCATGGTAAATGCATGTGAATACTTCTTGACTTCAATGCCTCAGCCTGCACTTGAAGATTCTTCCTTTCACAGGTGATCTGTTATTCCCTCTGAAGAATGGATGTTTTCCTACCCTTCTGCAGTCCAAGGAGTTTTGCACTTCCCTGGGGCTTGTTTGCTTTTGATAGATAATTGTACCTTTAGATATTCAAGGCGTCTGGGTTGGGTTTTGAGTGTAGTCTCAGTGGGACTGCGTGGTCTGGAGGGCATATGGCTGTGCTGTCTGGTAGCTCTGTTGGGGTTTTGAATTGCTCCATTTTTGTTTACACTCATTCACCTCTTATACTTGAGAAAAGGTGTCTTTTATTTTTTCTACACCATTAGTTATTGTACATACACACACACATATATATGTATATAAATATAAACACAGCTTTATAGTGTCTGCTCTGAGTAATTTCTGTGGGTCTGTCTCATTTGCTTTCCACTCTCATAATCACCTTGCTCTCTGTGCTTATTGACAGTCCCTTTTTGGTTCCAGTGTCTCAAGAAGGGTCTGGAACAGGACACAGGTCTGGCATTGGCTGCATGGTTTATTTCCCTCCAGCATTGGCTAGAGCCCCTGTTTGGGTCTGCGGGATTTACAGCCTCTGGCAGGGAATGAATGTATCTGTTACATCTTCCCTGAAGTAACATTTACAAGCCTGCTGATGTTTTTGGCAGGTGAGGAGGGACCCAGAAGACCCAGAAGATCAGTAGTGCCTGCTGTGAGCCCCCAGGAAGGGTCTGACTGCCAGGGCAGCATCACTGGGCACCCCACAAACAGCAGGGGACTGGACTGTCCCTGTGAGTGGGAAGCTGTACTGTTTTGTGCAATGCAAAACACAGGCATATCTCAGTGAGTCTACAGTGCCACATGTTCTTCACAGGCTGAGGGACTGCTGGAGGCAGTTCAGTGCAGCTGGGGTTGAACTGTCCTTTTAAAATCAGTCTTCAGTGTGCTTCCTCATAGGCTGTGGCATCCTCTGCTGAAAGCCCCCGAGGCTCTGCTGATCTTGATGGACAATTCCTTTTCTTTCTTCCCCTTTGTGCTCTCTCACACAGAGAAACTTCTTCTCTTCCAGGGAGAGGAGGGAGGGGAGGCCGGGAGGGAAGAAAGGAGGGAGGGATGGAAAGGAGGATTTTCTTCCTGGCCTGGGATGTGTCTGCACCTCCACACTTCCGTCCCTGTCCTACAGCCAGGCTGGATCGCTGTTGGTATGGCAACGCTTCCCTGCACCAACCAAACTGTGAAAGGTGAGAGGGAATAATTATTCATCTCCACTCAGCTTATGGTACACAGACTCCCAGAGACTGAGATTTCTTAAAGGAATTATGATATGGATGTATCCTGGTGGTGTTTTTTTTTAAGGTATCCACAAATTGGCTGGATCCCTCAGGGATCAAGGTACAACCAGCACTGATCTGAATCTTTAAGTGGTGTTGACACACATGTCTCAGGAAAAAAAAATTAATCGGGGCTTTCAGGAGCCATTTGACATTGTTCTTGCTCTGCAGCCATTAAAGGGGCTGTCCCAGGTGAGCTGATCAAGGTCACAAAGGTTGCCAGCGCGGAGGTGGGACCAAGCCCCATCTCTGGAATTTGAGTTGACTATCTTCTGATGCTTTCTACTCTTTAGAAATAAAATAAAATCCAATTTCTCAGCCCAAGCTTCTCTGTGCTTTGGTGGACAGTTTGGATCTTCTGAAATATCAACAGCACTTGGGAAAAAAACCCCTGCAAATGAATGAAAATTGAACTGAATTTGCAAAGCAATCAGTGGCAAAGTAGAAGACAGTGGAGGACATCCTGCCTGTCCTGAATGCTGTCAATCTCTATGCCTGGTGGCTTAAGTACATTTGTGTGCTTTGAAAAAGAATTTCTTATGCAGGAGCCTGTTGCCTTGACCTGAACTTAGCAAAGGTGCATCTTGAGGCATTGTCACATCTAGGGAATGTGGCCTAGTTTTGCATCATTTATGGAGTATGTATTATTCTGGACTAATGTGAATGTAAGCCTTTGATCTCATGCCATTGCACCAAGTGAAATAGATGTAACTGTTGAATTCTTTCCTCTTTTATCATTCCTCAGTCAATAATACTACAGCTTACCATTCCTCCATCCCCCTCCTCCTTTGTGCAGATTCTGGGGCTGTGTTGTTTTCCTTCTGGTTTTCAATCCTGTTGCATTCCCCATGCTTTCAAGACAGGTTTTATACAGGAAAAAGGAAAATACATTTCATAATGCAAACATGGCCTGCTCAGCACTTTCTGTTATCTTATTTATACACTGCAGTACAGCTTTCTATGACCCAGTGATTATAATTTCCCAGAGCTATCATCACTTTAAAGCTACCGCTGAATTGTGCTCCAGCAGATGGTACAACCCTACAAGCACTGTGAGAGCCTGGAAGTGAGGGGATGGGGCAAGATGTACACACACAAACCAGGCTGCTGCCCCAACAGCCAGAAAACCTTTACCTTGCACTGCTTCCCACAGTGTTCAACTTCAGCCTGTGTTGTTGAGTACTGTCAGACTGCTAACCACCAGGGAAATCAAAGTGGTTGTTTTTCTTGGGTTTGGGCCTGTCTACTTGCTGACTTTTTTTTTAATTTTAATTTTAATTTTTTCCGTCCTGTGTAACAATTGAGCTGATTAATTCCAAGATAGAATATCAAATAAGTAAGATTCATTCATTATATGCAGTATTCTAATAGATTTCAATGTGATCTAAACTTGGATTGAATGCTAACCCATTGATTGCTATTCAGTTGTTTAAACAGCTGTGCTACTAAGCTGAGCAGTTGCTCTGCGTCATCCTTCTCTTTCTTCATTCAATTTCTACCTCCCTTTCTCCACTCTTGAAATGGGTAACCCCTTGTCTATACATTTTGCTTCAGTGGATTGTGTCCTGTGTGGCTGACTATGAAGTACACAATGGAAATGGTAGACAGCTAAAATCATGAAAGATGCGTTATCCCCACGTAATTGGGTGAAATTCCCATGAGTATTTCACCAAGCAGAGCAACAATTCTTGTTGAGATGACAATAAAGAGGTGTGATTTACTGCTTCTGTTGTTTCAAAGGTGTCATTTGAACCTAGGAGAGTGTGGTGCTGTTAAACAGACCTGGACAAAGCCTTACAGCGCAGTGATTGCAATGTCTGTAATTGTAGACAGGGCCATTTAAAAAAAAAAAAAGGCTTGATTATTTTTCATAATCCTGCATTTTTTTCTTTGACTTCAGGTGAAGTTGTGGGTGCTTTCCCACTGTGCAAATGAGGCTCTCTGGAGTGTACATAAGCACGTGTACACATACACGTATGTATAGATACTCACTAATTGAATGTGTATATGCATTTTTATATATGTTAACATAGGCATTTAAGGTCTTTTACGGATATCCAAGTGCTTTTTTTCTTCAGTGGTGAATTTAACATGTTTGCTTACATAGCTAAATAGGTGTTTAAAATATCTGGTCAAAAATGTGGCTACTTTAGGTATCCAATCCTGAGTTAGATATCTACCTTTAGGCTACTGGGTTTGAACCTTCTGGCTTTTACCATTAGTAAATCCTGAATCTGAGCTTGTAGCAAACATTGGGAAAACTCCTCATTCATTCACTTGTTGCTGCTTATACCTGAAGCCTTGTAATAATTTTATGGGTTCACCTCCTTCCTGAGAGCATTTGGGAAGGGTTATTATACATGGTTGCCTGAAGCTGGGAACTAGATGTGGTTCAATAATGCACAAGGAATCCTCATTAAAAAAACAAAAAAAATTATAAAATTTATTAGTAGGCCTTTTATTGTGCTTTGCACAAGCTTGTATTTGGTTTGTTATGAATTCTGTTGACACTTCTGCGAAGAGTCAGAGTGAGGCTGCATTGTGGTGGTGTAAAAAAAATCAGGTCTCTTTCATATCCACTACTTAGATGCCAGAAGTAGTTAGTGCCAATGGCTATTCTTGCTTTAACATGTTACAGATAGGAAATAGCTGCAGGAAGAATTAGAGAGTGTGAAAATAGTCAGCTGGCTCATGGGTTAACTGCGAGATTCCTGGTAGCAGAGAATTTCTTTCTTCATTTTATATTGAAGCCCATGGATGATAAAACTGAAGTTCTACATCATAAATTCCCATTTGGACATTCAGTTTTGAGAACCTACATCCAGCATCCCTATCATTTTGATGTGAAAGTCACAATCAGTAATGAAATCTGCTTGCTTTTCACACACTGAAATTAGATTTGATTCTTTGCCTGAAACATATGTTTAAAAGGCAACATGCACATGCTGTGCACTGACCCTATCAAAGCAATAAATATCATTGAAGTCATTTTCCGAAGCTGCCTACAGCATTAGTTTATTTTTAATATGGTCTCTCTGAAGGGGTAGTGTAGGAAATGCCTGTGGGAGCTATTTGAATTGTCTGTCCAGGAGGAAGTCCCTACCTTGCCCTGCTGAAGAAGAAAGTAAGAGGGGATACTAATTTCTCTTTGTTGTTGCAAAAGATGATGTTTAATTCATTGGATTTAGAGCCTTTCTAAGGAAAATGGTATTCTGTTTGGGTGAGAAAAACGCTTCTTCGATACTTAGCATGACTTGAATCAAGAGATGAAGGGGAGACATATTGTTGTCACTGCGAATGGGGTTTCGTCCATGGCAGCTCTCTTGGTTCTTTATGATAGCTGCTTTAGTCTTTTTGCTCTGTGCTCTTTCTCCTGCACTGCTACCTGGACATTCCTCACAGAGTCAGAGTTTCCCTCTGTGGAACAAGGAGGAGATGGGCATGCACCAGATTCCTATTTCCAAAGTGGCCCCACTCACCCAGGCAGGCTGTGCTTCCTAACACAGGTGAGAGCTGCAGTGTTTGGAGCTCTCTGCCAGAGGCAGAGAGTGGGTCAGACCTCAGGATTGGTTCCACGCTCTGGTACCATTCCTCTTCTCCCTGTAGGGCCCCAAAATGACCAGCCCTTCCCCATGTTTTGCTGTGCCAGAGTTATGGCAGGCTCAGACAAAGTGGGCACCTGAGTGCGTGAATTTTCTGCATTCCTTGAAAGCCAAATGACAATAAGCACAGTTTGGATTCTACAAACCTGAAAGATTTGTAGCTGGCAAAGGGAATGCATTTTTTGTCACTCATGGTCACAATTAGAATGACAAGGCCAGACTCCTACATCACTTGTCTTTAACACTGTCAGCACCAGCTTTGCCAGCATTACCCTGTCTGGATCATGAATGGGCCTATTCATTTTCTCACTTTGTTTGACCCAGGAGTCTAGCAACTACTTAATGGCATATAGGCTGCTTTCTCCTCTAAAGAAATTATTAAGTTAAAGATTGGGCTAAAAAATGTGCTCTCCTAGCTATGAAAGACAAATTTTATGTTTGTTTGGATATATTTGTAGAGTAGCTGTGTTATGCACCTTGCTTCTAAATGCTGTTTCATGCTGAATAATGAGTTCAAAATCTTTCACTTTCCAGGGTTTATATTTGTGTAGAGAAGAGTGGCAAGCATGCAGGAGAAGTATATAGTTTTTAGGAGAACACTTTGATTCAGTTTTTTTTTGCATTTTATTATGGCTGAGGAAGGAAAACACTCAGATCTAATGCCCAAGATGTGTTTTCAGAACGCAGTGGTTTAGTTTTAAATGGGCCCCCAGAGAAGATTATCTCAATCAGGGAAATACATGCAGTCTTTCCAATAAGAATAATCATTACATTTCTGCTGTGCGTTTCTGCAGACCTGTAAAAATTCTGTAAATCTCAAGATGGGGATCACATGCAGGTGCTGACAGTGGAAGCCTGGCCACCAGTATGGGAAAGCAGCAGTCTGGCACAGGAATTTGGTGGCAGGTTTACCAAGAAACGTCTTGTTTTCTTAACTGTGGATGAAGCAAGTGCACATGGGTGTCAGGAGTCTTGTGGGCTCTGTTTTCAGGAAACTGTGAAAGACAGATAAAATACCTGTCCACATGGCAGAGTCC
>JAODLH010001543.1:51208514-51229130 GCA_027575645.1 Cossypha caffra | reverse complement strand
AACCCGGCCAGCTCCATTGGCATGATAATGGGAAAAATTCTTTAAATTGACGCAGTAATAGAAAAAACACTCAACCCTCAACACACAAATAGGTAGACAACACCACCTCAGGACACCCAGTTCTTGAGTGGGTACTTGAGGAGCTTGCTTTTCGCAGCTTATTCTGCATCATGAAAGAAAGGGAGATCAGGTCATTTTATTCTGGAAAGCATTTTTCCTGTCTCTTTGGCTGTCACATGTATTTAACTTTAGTGCCCTCAAAGGACAATGTGGTGGATCAGCATGCTAAGGTCTACAGTCTACAGCCTGTAGTTTTTCACTTCACACTGCTTTAAGAATGGTCCTCTGTGTTTAGATTTTGAGCCACAGCTCCATTCTTACATGTTGTCTGATCTTCAGGCTCAAATACCCAAGAGAATAGGCAGCTGTGAATCAACCCTCTGTGTGCTTTCTAGCAGGTAATCCAGCAAAGAGGGAAGTATGCTTCTTCTTATTTCTTTAAGTTGATAGGGATTAGAAAGAAAAGACTTTAATAAAAGTCTCATGAATGACTATTTTTTTCCTGCTGATGCTTCTGAATTGCATGCAGAAATATAAGACCCTTTTTAAGAGAGCCCTGTGGGTTTAAACCCAATTCTTTAGATTTATAGTTAAGGCCCATTGTCTTTATGCTATCCTAAACCTTATAAGGAGGATCACCTTTCTAATTACACAGAACCAGGAGGTCTGTCACATGTTTTTGCTCAGTATTATGGTACAAAGTTGCTCTCTTTTTTTCTTCTTCTTCACCTTCTTCCACAGATTCAATATTATGTTTTGGAAATTTAACATAATTTCTTTTTTGAGGCCAGATGTTTCACTCTGCTGTGTCAAGTCATCTTGACATACTGCCATGAAATGGAAAAAACTGCTAGTTTTAACATTGCTCCATATCTTTATTAAAGGGTATGTCTCATGAATCTTAATTCCCCACATACATGCTATCTTCCTCTCTCCTCCCCTCTCCCCCATTACACTTCTTTCTTTTCCTGCCTAAAGAAGACAAATATTTCCTTGCAGTTCTGTCTGAGTGGTTAATGAGGTTCTAGGTAGCATAATGAATATGCAGCGCTATTCATTCTGTGCTCACGCGCGCGTTTGTGTGTGTGTGTCTTTAATCACAGCTGGAATGCAAAATCGGGCTCCACCTTTCAACTCTATCTCCATCATGCTGAGAGAGTGAGAGAGAGCGAGACTGAGACTGCTAGACAGCTCGAAAGAGATTGCAGCTCAGATGTCCTGGAAAACAGCAAATCCCTCAGACCTGGCAGATTCCGTTACCATGAGAACTGCAGATATTTCCATTGTGATGGCTTGCTCTAGCAGCCATCTGTTACACCCATTTGATTAGGAAGTACAGTTCAGCTTGTATGGGATTTTCACTGCACCTTATCCCATGGCAGCGTACAGAAACTCTCTCTCTCTCTTTTTATATGCTAAACTCAATGTTTTTAAAGTGCTGTAATTTACTGAGGCTGAAGGCATTTAATGAAATGCTGGGAGGAGGTCACTGAGGGACAGTATCTATGAGAAGAAAGAAGCATATGAGATATGTGTAGGGGATTAGCATCCAGTATATAAATAAGATCAGCCCAGAAATTAGCTGTATTTAGCAATTCCTCATCCTTGCCGAGGAGAGGAGCTTGATATACAGACCTCATGAAGCCATAGTAAAATTAGTAATTGCCTCTTGTTAGTTAATCCCACTCTATATATATTTATTGTATGCATGCAATAAATGCATACAGCAAATATATTTCAGGTCTTCTGTAAAAAAATGGGAAGGTGATGACTCTCCCCAGATGCCTGAAGTGGTGCAGTGGCTGCACTCTCCAATGATTAGATTAGCTCTAAAAATTTAATGGTGCCATTTGACTTTTCATGGACACAGAACAACCTTAAACTTTCTTGAAGATTTTCTGTGTTTTACTGATTAAAACAATTGTTTGGAGTAGTTGAGTTACTCGGTATAAATTAGTGGTGGAGGAAATGGTAATGGCACATCAGATGGATATGAAAACAAAGGAGTCCGCTTCAATTAAAACTCTCCAGACATTCTTCCTAAGTGGCTGGCATTCCAGATTCAGGGTAATCTTATGTGTGGCATAGTTGCCTTGAGTATCTTAAAATGACTGAAGGTCTTGTAAATTCAGTGAAGCTAATTAAATGCTCACACACTGAAATGAATTTCTGATTGCTGCTAAGGAGGCATTGAGGTCAGCTCCTCTTTTAATTGCCCACACTTTATGGCCAATGCCAGATACTAAATAAATCAGATCCTCAGAATCAGGGGCTCTGTGGTTTTGTTCCTCTTATATATTCTCCCACCCAGCTGAACATAATTCCTTATCCGTCTTCATCTCGGCATGAAAAGTTTTCTCTTCTATTGTTTTTCCTCACATAGCACCAGATTACCATGGAGAAGACTATGATATCATAAGAAATGAATGAGAATGTTTCTCAGCATGGGTGAAATATACATACCAGACCTAATAAACTCAGGAATCATGTAATGGGCCTGGTAAAATGAACTGCTTAGTAAGTGCAAATAGAAATAGTTCTTCTTTAGGTCTCTGCCTCAGCTAAGTTCTTAGGCACTTTGCTGAGCATGGAGACACATAAGAACATGTTTAAGAGCTTCTCTGGATAGGCATTGTACTTAAAATGCTTTGCTGCATCTGGACCTACAAATATTTTTTTTGAAAAGTAAAATTTTCTTTCTTTTTAATAATAAAATATTTTCTTGTTGATCATCTTTAGAGCAAATTAGAACTTTCACTTCTTGTGGCCTCCTGTCTCACATAATCCTGGAGGGTGAGCTACACAGAAGAGAGTCCTTTTTTTTTTTCTTCAGACAGTCCACTTGTTTTATGAATGTGGTATCTGCCTTTGACAGGCAGCAGATGTATGGGAGCCCTGAAATCTGAAACAATAAATACCATTCAGAGTCTCACCACTGAACCTGCTTATAGTACTGCCTTTGTTAAATGAAACATTTACAGGAATACCATCCCCCCCTTCCCACCCACCTTCAAGGCTAGGATCTGAACCATGTTTTTAAAGTAAAGGTTAAGTACCTGAGGCATGAACAGTTGACATACAAAAGAAACTAAAGTAAATTTATCATTCATTTGCCAGCTATGAGGTGTGTCGAGGGCTTTTTCTTTCTCTTTGTAATGCAAGAGAAAACAAACCTGGGAAGTGTATGCAAGGAATATTTCTTTTCCATACTGGAATGTTAACATTTGCACCTTTTGACTTAATACTCTGTATTCTTCAGAGTCATCAATCTCTTGAGAGTCATCTTGCCATCTGTACCAGCATTGCTCCAGGCTTCCATATGAAAGTCCAATCTGGCAGTATATATAAATATTGGATAATGAAGAGTAGGTGTTAAAGTTTCTGACTGGTTGGAAGCTGGGTCTGTGTCTATGAAAGATCCGAATTCATATGTTAAACAAACAAACAGAATCTATGTTAACATGGAAGTTCAACCACAAAGAGCATGATGTGTGTTTGTCCTCATAACTTCTCCCAATCTCAGTGGTTTTTCTCAATTTTTTCTTTTATCTTTCTCATTTTAATAGAGTTCACCCATGATCTATTAGAAAAATGTTCTCTGACCACGACATTATGCTTCAGAGATTACAAATAGGGGCAGCATGTTGACTACGTATAATGTGAGGTTCTTTTTTCTCCCCCTCTCCTTTTGCTCCAGAAAAGCTGTAACTACATAGATTAGCAAATCTTTTGCAAGAAAGGATGTAAAACAGATTTATCCCAGTGTCAGCTTTATCTGATCCATTTGGTCTTGCAGAGTTTGGATCGTTTCCTTTGTTATGATAACCAGCTTTCAAACGCCTGTATCCATAGGGTATTAAATGTCAGCCTCTAGTGTATCATTCAAGGATAAAATATTGACAATACTGAGGTACTTTTTTAAACTTTTTTTTTTTTTTTTTTTTTTTTTTTAATTCTCCAGCACTAGCAGAGTCTTTACTCTGCACACCACTGCTGACCCTAGAAATGACTCACAGGAACTACTGGTAAAAGCAGTAAAGCAGTGAAAAGGTACTTCAGCTCGTAGGCATTAGAAACTCTTTTCATTAATAGCCTTCTCACAGAGTTTTCAGATAGATTTCCTGTCATTGTGATGAGGATATATTTGTAATGATATCTGTAATGAGTCCCTTAAGTAAATGGACAGTGGATAATTAATTTAACTAACTAGGAATTTCCAGACTTTTTTTTTTTTTTTTTTTTTTTTTTTTTTTTTTTTCTTTTTTTTTGAGAGAGAGAGGGAGGACGAAGATTTCCAGATGGTCTCATGTCCTCTGTGCTGGGTGTATAGCCCTTTGTTATCTGTTGGCCAAGCATTTCAGCCCTAATTCATATAAAACTCCTAGGCATTCTGTTGAGACAGATAGATTTTTTTAATGTTTTGATTGGCATCAGGTAGACTGCACTTTTCTGGTAATCCCTGAGCCTCATCCCCCATCACACTGAAAAAGGTGTTGCTAAACCCGATCTTGCCGGAAGAGAGAGCTCAGAAGACAACATTTGGGTTGGTACTGATATCCACACTATTGATTATATGACCATAATTCTGGTTATAATTCACTTTGTAACTCCTCACATGGAGACTCCAGTCTCCCAAATATGTGACACCAGTGGAAATCTACAGTGAAGCTAAATTTGGCTTATTATTGTTTCATTCCTAGATTGCCTTCTTAACACTGGCCTTCAACCTCTTTAATTAAATTTTGCAAGCATACATTTCTTAAGTAATTTCTGGCCTTCACAGCTGGTTATGAGGCAGCTGTAGTTGATGTTTTTGAGCAAAGTCTATTTCCCTCTCTCAGGGGCCTCCACTTTTTCAGTTTTGGAAATGATTTATTAACTTTGCAGCCATTGGGACAATTCTCCAAAGAAATAAAGTTCCTTGATGATCATGCACAGTTTTTCTCTACACATCAAAGAATTCAGGTTTTCACTCCACTTGTCAGAGACTACTGATAATTACTTTTATTAACCATCTCACAGATAACAAATGTGTGAGGTCAAAAAAGTATCATTTGAACTTTATGGTTTCATGTATGGAAAATAAATGCTTTTAAGAGTGACCATGAGTGTTGGGTAAGGAACCATAATTTTCTCAGTGAAACAGAACCCATTAAGAAAATAAAGATATTGGGGTGCTGCTCTAGTGCTCCTGAGATTTTATTCTGACAATTATTTGCAGGTGTGTTTAAAACTACTTGTCTCTGTATGCTGCTTTGAGGAATAAATGTGCTCTATTACTTCTTTCATTATTTTCTGTTAAAACAGGTATGCCAAATTAAAGGTCTCATTTCAGACAGCTTGGTCAGATATACAGGGCTGACATAAAACACAAAAAAGTGAGATAATCCTAATCTCACTTGTGCCACTGTAAATCGGGTTGATTTTTGCTGAAACCAGTGGAATTATCCCACTGTTTTAAGCAAACTAAGGAGAGCCAGGTATTTGAGTTTTGTGCCAGTGCTCCCTTCTTTTTGGCACTTGCAATCTGCTCTGGACCAAGCTAATGAGACAGAAAAAAAAATCACTAAAAAAATGTCATCTTTTCATCTAGGTGTCTAAAGACACTTCTGAATTTTAGCAGTGGAAATTTGTGATCTTCTAAAATTATGGCACTAGTTGAGATCTTTAGACACCAAGTGTCTTAGAGCACACCTCCTTACCTCCCATATCCATCCCTGCTGAAGATGTGGTTGCCCTGATATTTTTGGCCTCTTTTAGACCTTGTAGGCGTAGTCAGAGCAGCCCAAGAATCCTGAATACAAATTCCTGATTCACTAGTGGGTCCTATTTTAAACATTTCCTCCAGGGCAAATGGGAAGGGGCCTTTAGTGTGTAATGTTTAAGCCAGTCTCTGCCTTTAATTCTTGAGGTAAGTTATTTATGGGAAACAGACATCTAGGCTATCTTACCCTTTTCTTCCGTGCATTGAAGGCAGTGAAGGTTGCAATATTAATTGCTGCATCAGTAACTTCAAGATTTAATGTTTTTCCCCATTCTGCAGGCAATGTATCTCTTGCATGATTTCCCACATAATCTTCACTTTCCCAGTCATCTGAATGATAAGCAACAATAATGTCTCTGGAAATGATCCATAAATCATATTCAAATCCACACATCCAAATGATCCTATTTTTAATCTCTAAACTACTATAGTCTGTGCCTGCTAGTGCATTTCAATTGGAAGCATTATGCTCCCTACCTACATGTTTTCTTCAAATCTGTGCTAATGCACACCCTTCCCTCCCTCAAAAAGCAAAAAAGTATTCTACCTGGAGCTTGAGTAATAACTCATAGAAAAACTAAGGACAATGAAGGCCTCCCCAAATAAATTGAAGTGCTTATGTGAACTACAAATATCTCAATGTTTTATCAGGATCTGTAGAGGAAATATGAATTGTCTTGGGTTTAGGTCATGGCAATAAGGTGCAGAGTACTTGAATTTTCTTTGTTCCTTTTCCACAGAGTTTCTGCTCAAAGCCCCATCCAGCCTAGCCTTGAACACTTCCAAGGATGTGACATCCTTAGCCTCTCAGGGCAACCTGTGCCAGGGCCACACCAGATTTTATTTTGTATCAAAATATATACATAGTTCCAGGATGCTGTGAACCTTTTCTCCTGGAACATTCATCATTTGTTGTTGTGGTCTTTATGGAGGTATTCCTGGAACAAATGCTTTCGCTTTTTTGTGGCTACAGCCACAAGTGTCCTTCCTCTCCTTCTTTAGTTCCCCTCAGCCAGTTGGCTGGGGACTTCTTGAGATAAAATTAGAAGTGGTGGCAGGCTTCACCCAGCTGATGGCTGGCAACTCTATACTAGAATGTTTATGTGCCTTGTGAAATCTTTTAGGCATCCCTTGCATCCCTTGCCTGTCCAGGTCTGCAGTCCTCAACACAAGAGATGGACCTGTGGGAGCAGGTCCTCAGGGGGCCACAAAGATGCTCAGAGAGCTGGAGCTGTGAAAACAGGCTGAGAGAGCTGGGGTTGTACAACCTGGAGAAGTGAAGACTCTGGGGAGACCTCATTGTGGCCTTCTGGCACCTGAAGGGGGCTCAGATAAAGGAGGGAAAGGCACTTTTTATACAAACAGACAGTGATAGACAAGGGGCAATGGTTTTAAACTGAAAAGGGCAGTTTTAGGTTGGATGTTAGGAAGAAATTCTTTCCCATGACAGTGGTAAGACTCTGGTAGAGGTTCCCCATAGAGGTTGTGATTGTCCCATCTCTAGAAGTGTTCAAGGTCAGGTTGGACAGGGCTTTGAGCTGCGTGGTCAGATGAGTGACAGAGAGGTTGGAACAGGGTGACCTTTAAAGTCCCTTCCATCCCAAGCCATTCTGTGATTCTATGATCTGCAGGCCCACACTTGTGTCTGGCCACTTCCTTGCAACTGGGCAACAAAGGAGAAAAGAGAGAAAACTCTCTATTTACCCACACTGACAGGTGAGTTAAAGCAGACTGTGCACCCCTTGTCCACCCTGTGGGTGTAGCCTCTGCTGGAGGATGGGAAATGGGCAGCTCTGGCTCTGCTGCTCCTGCATCTGCCCATCACGTGGCCCCAAGTAGCAGGTGCACATCCCCTCCATTGCCAGGGCACCTCATTAAGCTGACATCCCCCGAGGCACACAGCCTCCACAGTGCTACCCAGGCTGGAGAGATGCCTAATAAACTCAGTCCTGACCAGAATGCTAATGGGCTTGCGCCTTCAAAATGTTCAGTGCCCACTGCACATGTTTCTGTTGACGTGATTACTGTGGTTACTGGAAAGAGGGGTTTTTTTCTTCCTCCCAGAAAGTATTTTTTAATGTATAAAAGGGATTCTCAGAACATCTCTCTTGGGGTTTCTGACTTGTTTTCCACTTTTTTTTTTTTTTTTTTTTTTTTATAACCAAGTTATAATTCTGAGTGTCAAGGAAGTGTACAATATCTAAAAGGATGTTGGAATTACTCTGTATTAGACAGGCTCCTAAGCACAACCTTAGCAGCAGTGTTGGACTTCCAGGCAGTCATGTAATGTCAGTTCTGAGCCTCCACCTTCTGAGTCTCCACATTCAGTGTGAGCCTAAACTAAATATGCAAACTAAACAAAAGAAATTTAATAAAATCTTGATGCAGGAGTTTTTTACCTTGCAACCACACTAATGGGGGAGTGTGAGTTATTGTCTTGACTTTTGCATTGTCAGAGTCAGTGTTAACAGTGTTGCAGGGTTTTTTTTTTTTTTTCTTGTTTGCTCTGTTGAAAGCAAATCAATATGGAAGTGTTTTGATATTATAATCTCTCTTAGTAATGTTAGTTGTTGATTACATTTCGGGGTTAAAAAATACTCCTTTATCAAGTAGTGCAATCATTGCTTGATGATATGTAAGTTATTTATTGTGGTTTTTCATATGGTTTCCATCCGGCATTAGCCTAGGTGGAGATTCTCAGTTGATTTCCTATTAGATTTGCACCTATCTCTGGCTTCTTTTTTAACACAATTCAGCCTTTGTGGAACTGAAGTGGTTGAATAACCAAATTTTATTGCAAGTAAGGCTTCATTCAGCAGCAAAAATATATGGACCCAAACCAGATGCAATCTGCTAGATGTCTACATCCAGAAATAGGTGTCTAAGTGAGAATAAGAAGTTTTGGTAGAGCACTATAGAAGAAATCACAATTGGCTTCAAAGTCCAGGATGGAGACTCAGATGTCTCTGGGATGCAGTTTTTCACAAGCCTAGAACATCACAATGTTGGTAAGAGCGCTGATGTTATTTTTATGTGCATGTACAATGAGAAGTGTTTCAGTGTTTCTCAGCTGATGCAGATGCAGACAAAAGCTCTGTTTTAGCTGTGTCCTTTTGAGTCAGGATTGGTAGTTGCCCTTTCCATCAGACAGGACTGGAAAGACAGGTAAGAATCCCCATGAAGGCAACAGGGATCCTAAACAGAGTTTCCATCCTGCTACACTAACAACTAACACTAACAACAACACTAACAATTGCAACACTAACTATTGCAGAGTGGAAAAAAAAAAAGAAAAAGAAAAAAGAAAAAAGCATGCACCCATAAATTATATATTTTTCCAGTTTAAAAGTATGTAATTTCACAGGAAACACTCTGGAACTCATCCTGCTGTGAAGCTATTGCTCAGTTTCTCCCAGCAATCGTTCAGGTGCCCATAGTTCTCCAAGTGCTGAGCAGCCCCCGAGGAAGGCAGGGCACTGAGCTGACAGCTAAGCCGCGATTTTGGCATACTGGCAGGGACTCAGGGTGCTGGGACCGGGTGTAGTTTTGCTCCAGGGTTCCCAGTGCTTGCACAGCTCCCCCTTGTAAGGTGCAGCTTAATCACAGCTCACCGTGCAGGGAATGCATCCTATTGACTTGGCCAGCACCAAACAGTTAATTCAAAAGAGATGGTAGTGCCTCTTTCTGGCCATCTTTCCTGCTCTGATTAAAAAGAAAAAGGTAAGAAAGATTTGAACCCAACTTCTACTCTAAGGATCAGGTAAGAAAGCAGCAAAGAAAGTGAGAAGATTATTTGTTTTAGAGATGAGGATCTGTTTAACAACTACCAAGAAATACACTTTCATGAACAACAAAGAGTGAAGAAGGACTGGAAAGACAGTCAGGATAACTTACAAGAATATACAGTGAACGTAAATGCAATCTAATAAATTCCAAAACTGAATGGTGTTTGGAGTAGAAGGTTTGAGAAGCAAATGCCAGTTTTTGTGGAAGATTTATAAGCAGAACACACTGCAAGTCTAAAGAAGAATAGTTGGAAGGAAAAAGATATTGTGGAGTCAAAGTGGGAGGCTCCAGCTCTGTGGTTGTCCTGGAGAAAGTAATGGAAGGAGAGAGAAAAGAAGAAACTGGTTAAACTAGTCATTTGGTTCTAGTGTCTTTTTTTTTTTTTTTAACCCAGAGAAGTTTTTTAGGACATTGAAGGAAAGTCACAAGCTGCCAGGAAACAGGCAAGCTGGTGGAAGGATTATGCAAACAACATCATAAAACAGACTGTCTCCAGAAGACAGCTCCATATATTAATGGCAGGTGTGCAGCTGAGCTAATGCAATGCTATGAGTGGGAATGAACAATGCAGAGTATTTTTCTGCACTCCCCAGCTCCCAACCAGCTTTGTCTGAATTGTGCAGTGTTGTCTTTGATAGTTTTCCTGTACTCCAGCTCCAGGTGCTACCTCCACCCCCAGGCAGGTTCAGCCACCTCGTTGTTAATTACATTAATTACAATAGCCTGAGTGATACCCAAGCAAGTCTGGGCTTCAGCAGGTTGAAGTCTAAGAGCTCTCCTTATTTCAGAACAATGCCAGCTGCTCTTCCCTGACCACCAGCCCAGGAGGAGATAATCCAGCCCATACAGAAGGAAGCTTTCTCAAATAGGGTGCTCCTCTTTTGTGGTGATGGACACCAGGCTGCTGAAAGGAGAGTGGTTACAGGAGCAGTGGGCTCCTGAGAGTGCCATAAATTAACTCAGGAAAATCTAGTCTTTAAGAATAGAATGAAGTTTGGATAATCAGTCTGTGATTAGAGCTGACTGGTAATGCTCCACGAAGGGCTTTTTTTCTTGGGGACGAAATATGAGAGTGTATGAGAGCATGTGTGTGGACTTGGAGGTGTGCACTCTGGTTTGTTTTGTTTCTTTTTTTTCTTTTTTCCTAGGAGAGAAAATTTTATTTTCTTTCCAAAATGTTCTCTCTGTTCTTTTTTTCTCCCCCTCAATAAATTTGTTCACTCCCATAACCAAAATAAATCTATAAGATGAGGAGAAGCAAGGGAATTGTAAAACCTATTTTAAAATTCTCCATGAAAAAGGACATTTTTGCTCACTATCTCTGCAATACATCTACAGATACAGTCAAGTTTTCCAGCCACCTATGAATACTTTGGCATTGTCGTGTCCCTACTTCCCTTGCCCTTTTCTTTCCTCTAACTTTCAGCTGTGTTTTAGTAGGTTGGGTTCCCTTGCTCATACATCATACCTTCCAACCCTCTTATCTTTATCACTGTTCACTGTAGTTACTCTATTTTATTGACTTCCTTTTTATAGTGAGTTGCCCAAAACTGATCACAGTTTTTTAAGAGGAGCCTCACCAGGGCTATGTATGGAGGAATTATTATCTCTGTAGTCTTGCAAATAATTCTGCTCCACATCCCAGTATGGTATTTGCCTCTTTGTGCTACAGTCTCTCACTGTGAGCTCATATTTAATCTGTCATCCACTATCACTCTTTAAATAAGTCCTGCAGCACTTCCCCTTTAGTAATAAAAACGCAGAAAAATGTTTGAAGAAAAAAGTAAGTTACTCCCTTGGGTGGCTCTTTGAGCAAACCAGGGTTTTCATACAGCTGGACAGACATTGAAACACAGCCTCACACTCTGCTTCCACATATCTGTATTTCGCAGCTTTAATGCCAAGAGTGAAACCAAAGATGGCATTTCCTATTTGTACATATTTTCTTAATATTTGCTGGTTGCAGCCCAGAACACTGATAGAGTGGAGGAATACCATATCTACTTTTAGAGTTCATATTTATTAGATTTCAGAAACCCTGCTTTAAGCAGTTTGGAAGGATGGGCTGTGAATGTTGCTTCAGCTACTTGATATTTTATGGAAATCAAGTGAATGCTGCCGTATATCTGAAAAATTAGGACATGACTTGAGTTGCAAATTTGACCTCTCTTGGTCTGGAGAGTTCTCCACTTTCTAGACTGGATACCTTTCAACCACATGTTAGAGTGAGCATTTTCTCGGAACTGTCTGTCTTTCTTTTCTACTGCTGAATTTATTTAGAAGAACTTTGTTGATATTCAAAGTTGAAAAGCCTGCACAGTGTTTAATTTTCTCTGTCACTTTGGCCAGTGAGTTGTCCTTCCAGAATAAAAATCCTTTCCTTTTTAGTCCATCTGATAATTCAACATAATTAATCACTGTGAAAAACACCAGTGAGGATTTTTAAACACTATGTGGAGAAGTATCATGAGCACATACTTACGTTTTGAAGGTTACAGTGTGTTACATTTGTGGGTAGTCTTTTATTTTAGGGTTCAACCATTAAATTTTTCTTCATTTATTTTGAATCAACTTAAGACGGTTAAACCTCAGCAATTTGCTGGGTTAAATATTGCTGGTTAAACCCCAGCAATACAGATTTTATCTTCTTACCATGTTCCTAAGATCTCCCTACCTGTCTCTCTTTTGGTACCCCTGAAGAAAACCAAGCATCACAATCTACAGATGAGCAGTTCTTGGAATTGTCTGAAGAGTGCAAGAACTGAATGAGGAAGAAAAACCCCATAAATATTGCACAGCACCAGCATTTTTAAAGTGCTCCCTCATTCCTGATTGCAGCATAAGAGCACACATTCATAAGGCACATCACCCTGAAACTGATGGGAACCTTTCTGTGGACTACGCAATTTGTGTACTAAGCCTCCAGGTTCTTGAAGTGAACCCTTGCTGATACAAGGAGCTCTTAAAATTACATTTAAATTGGAAATAGAAATCTCCTCAGCCCTGACATTGGAGGAGAGTTATTATTTCCCATCTCTCACTCAGGAAGCCGCTGCAATATGAAACCCTCTTCTGATTGTTCCTCCTCCAAATGCCTCTCTCAACTGTCTGAGCTGCACTATTTCCTTGCGAAAGGAGCAAAAATATGGGAATTTAGGCAAGCAGAATAGTCCTTCTGTTCAGAGTGAAAAAGCAAAGTCAAGAAGGGTCTAATTTTCCCAGCCGCTGATACTTGTTTACCTTCTTCCTGTGCCTTGGCACTGGAATGCGTGAAATGCAATTCCCAGTTCAGCAAACAGTTGCAGAATAACCAAGGGCTAAAGGTAGTCCTTACATGTGCATTAGGACTCATGAGGAGATATATTCCCAGTAGTTTAGTCTTGCAGAACCAGTAAGAAGTGAGAACACACCATCATACACGTGTAGAGCTCTGGACATGCAGTTTATTTTAAATCCAGAAACTCAAGAACATAAATCTGCTTATCCTACGGAGATGACACAAAAGAGGGAACTTGACTGTTGAATTTAAAAATAGCAGGGTGAGGGGGATATTTGGGGAAGGCAATTTTTTTAATAAAGAACTGAACTAGGGAAAAAATTATTACATGCTCACTGTAGATTTTCTTTTTCCTCCAGAAATTAGGTGAAGATGCTCCAATACTTTAAGGAGGTTCTGAAGCAGTCTGCTGACCAGAAGTGTGCAAGAGAAAGGTCTGATTGAGTTGAATACATCTCCTAGAGAGATAAGGTGCTGTTATTGCACTCAGTCACTCTCAAGTGCTCCAGGAGTGTCTCTCTGGGCACGCCCAGTGGTTTAGCTGCTCACCTTGAGAACTGAGCTTTTCCAGTCTGCACTGAGAAGGGGACTGAATAAATGACTACCAGGATGCATAGGTCAATTGGCACAATTGTCAGTCTGTCTCAATTCACTGGCTCTGAATACATGGCTGTATAAAAGAATGGACAATTTATGTCCTAAGTTTTCAGTAAGATTTCCCCAGAAAGGCAACATAATTAGAGTTTCAGACTGACTCACAGTACTATTACTGAAACAAGAACTTTGTTTTAGTTCTGTTTTAAAAGGAGAAGGAGTACTGGCATTAAGTAAGAAATAGAAAATCTTGAGAGATGTTCTCTAAATGCAACAGGCCGGGACAAGACGGTGACTTGGCTTTCTTTCAGGTTCTTGAGTTCAAGTTAGCAGTTTTCTTACATGAATGAAAATGTCAGAATGGCCCCTAACTTTAAGACTTAAAGGGAGAGGAATGATGTGAAGAACTCATACTCTTGTAAAGAAGGTACCAGGAGTCCGTTTTGTGCTCTCTTTCTTGATGGAGTTAGTTGTCATCTACAAAAGAAGAAAAAAAAATCCAACAATCACATTTTAATGACCAAAAAACTTAAGCAAGGAAGAGATAACTGACTGTGTTGAATGTTTCACAGTCAATGCCTTAGAGAGTTCCCTCCTTCTGAGTAGCAAGTCTTTCCACTCTGTCCTAACTTTGTTGTGTGAGTTTTTGTGCTGAAAATAACCTTCCTCAGCCAAACTCATCTCAGGTGTCTGGAATGTATTCTTGGTCACATTCAGAGCAGTGCAGGTGATTTGGAGAAAGAAGGGGCTGCTTTGATTTTTTTCCTTCATCAGATGATATACCAGGACTCAAAAACAGAGCAGCTGTGTTGACTGGTGCTACACTGCAGGCATCCAGGAATGTCTGCCAAAGGCTGCATTCCCCTGCAGAGGCCTCACCAGGACTGACCAGGGGATGAGAAGATACGGGCCTGTGCACTTGAAACAGAGCTACTGTCAGGAACTCGACAATGTGGAAAGCTTGGTTCAGGCTCTGGTCACTTTTCTCACCACCATTCCTTTCCTAGTTTGGAGACGGTTTGGAACATTTCCTTTTTTTGTTTATTTAACTTGGGAACAAATGGTTCATTTCCCTCTGTCCCAGCTGCTCTGAAAGGTTTTCTAGTTTCTCCAGAGTGTATTATGCAATACTGCAAAGTAAGTTCTTTTTTCTTTTCAACTTCATGCCTTTACCATGTATTGCAATCTGTGGGCTCTGATTAGGTTTATCCTATAGAATCACTGCCAAATTCTATTTTACGCAGCAATGTTTAGTCTTCAGCCTGGAAGCTAGGTACAGTCCTTTTAAGATGTTCATGCATCAATATCAGGCCCGACTAATCCCAAGAAGCTTTGGATAGCAGGGAGAAGAAAAGCTTCAAGCTAGCTGTGCAAGTTGCAGGACAAACACTGTGATCTTTGCTCTGGCCAAAATTCCACAAGCATCAACAGAAGATGAGTTTGAGAGCAGGGCTGCAAATCTGGTTTCTGATAGAGTTGTGGAGGCCAGTGCCTCACCAAGGACTGGGCTATGCTTCTGTTAAAGAGCTTCACTGCTGATTTTGGAAGGGATTCAGTGTGACCCCACATTTGCACTGAATACATGTTAAGGATGCTGAGATAGATTTAACCCATCTAATGCTTCTTTGTAAGAAGACCAAAACATTCCAATATTTTCTTGTGCTTTCCTTAAATATAGGTGGATCCCAGATCAGTATGACTGATGACCACAGTAGCAATTAGTAACCCATTATTCTGTTTAATTATTGTTTATATTACAGGGGTGTGGAATCCAGGCAGTCTGGAGCAGTCCCATTCATACATGCATCCCAGATCCCTGAGCAGCCCTGGAAGAAAAATTCAAACATTGGGACCCTTACAAAACTGCAGGGGTTTTTGGGGGTTTTTTTGGGGTTTTTTTGTTTGTTTGGTTGGTTGGTTGGTTGGTTTTGTGTTTTGGTGGTTTGTTTTTTTTTTTCCCTTCTGTTTGTTTGTTTGTTTGTTTGTTTGTTTGTTTGTTTGTTTGTTTGTTTTTTACATCCTTGTCAAGGCTTGGTTAAAATTTCAGGGTGGTGGAGAAATGGCAAACATTTTAAACATGAGAAGTGGTCCTAGTTTTACGGGTGGACGCAACTGTGGGGGCCCAGCTGGTGGTGATGCCTTGTGATAAGGAAGGATAGGTAATCCTGCAGCCAAGGGCAGAGGGAATTAAGAAGCCAGCCTTAACATAGGAGCTGTGTTGGCTGAGGAGGCCACTTAGCAAATTCCTTACTTGAGCATTCAAGGGCACTCTCTCGCAACTTGATCCTCACTTTTCCAAGTGCAGGGAGGAGAAGAATGTTTCACTGTCCAGAAAGCACCCTGGCCTTAAGATAAATGAGGATTGAAACAAACATTTCCATTCATGTCAGGGGCCCCGCCTCGCTAGCGTCCTCACTGATCTGTAAAAACCTTCTTTGTAAGTGGTTCCTAAAGCCTAATCTGTGCTTTTAATATTCAATTTGATTGAATAATTCCAATGTTAGGTTTGCTTTTTAAAGGTTTTGAGAAGTGTTACAAGTAGCAAAAGTTTTTAATAGAAACCTGAAGCCACTGACTGAGGAAAATTTCCTCATCACTCTTCCTGTTGTGGAGAAAACTGGGGAAAAATCAAGTCCAAAACACTGAGGGTCATGTGAATAGCTACAGAGTGGAATTCAGGGACTTCGTTTCAGTAATTGCAGTGAAATTGCTCCCAGCAGAGGCAAGGAGCAGAGGAGAAATTTTAAAGCAACACATAACAGAGCTCTGCCTGCATTCTTAAATGCACTGAAGTAGTCCTAAGCACCGACTGAGCTCAAAGAGCAGAGTTTTCTTTTCAGAGCAGATTTCTCTTTTCCTTTCATCACTCAAAACCCACACCAGATACTAAGTGATCTTTACAGGGAACTGAATTTGTTTTGTCTAAAGCCCAGGAGAAAACCAACATCCCCAAAATGGTAAAAGTAGAAAAAAAGTTAAAATGTGTGAAGTGGATGTGTGTAAGGATGGTTTGTTCTTTCTTTTTTTTTTTTTTGTTCTTTTTTTTTAAAGAGAGGTGAAATCAGTTTAGTGAAAAGTCACATTCACTGGTGAAGTTGCAGACCAAGGTTACGTTGCAGCCACAAAGAATTTGGAAAACAACATGTAGGCTTGAAAAATGAACCATACCTTCACATATATAACTTATATCAAGTATATCATCCTTGGTCATAATTATAGACAGATTTGGATTGAATCTATTATTGAATGCATTGTCCTTAGAGATAATCAGGGACATGACCACTAGTGACACTGTGATGGAAACGACTAAACAGCGCAGTCCATCATCTCAGCCCTTGAAATGGCTGTAATATGCAAAAGTGCAGATTTTATCCAAGAAGTATAAAAAGTACAAAGAGAGGAAGAAAAGGAAAAAAAAGAAAAAGCCAAGCAGAGGAATCAGGTGTCTTCACAGACTGCTGTGTTTGAAGAGCAATTTGACAGAGATAGAGCAAGATGATGATAACCTGAAGAAGTGTAATTTGTTGTGATTACCTCTTTTTTCCCCTTCCTCTCAAAACAGTACAGTTTGCAGTTTGCACTCATTGCAATTTATACCTGGGTAAAAAGATGGCTTGGCTAAAAGACAGTTTACTTGGGACCATGCTTGGGTAAAAGATATCTTAGCAAAGCAAAGGATAATTTAATCCCTTTCATTCACCTGGGCCTGCACAAAGTATTTTGGATGTCTTGAAACCTCAGTTAATGAAGCCCCTTGCAAGAGTTCATTAAATACTTTGTGGGTGGGATTTGATTCTTGTAGGACACCAAATAGCAGGGAGGGATGATTTCTGAGTGCAGTTTGATTCAGATAATGCAATACTTCCTCATCCTGGAGCAAATGCTTCGTGTGCACATCTCTTCTCCGCTTTCCTTAGTCAGCCTTTTGCACGTCTGTAATTTCTCTACATGCAAACCCCATGTATTCCATAAGAATGAGAACTGATGATTATATTGCCTTTGGCTTCCAATGATTTTACTTTTCAGGCTTTTCTATCCAAAGGTAATGACACTGATGCAACTGTCACTGTATATGAAGATGCATCTGTGAAAGAGGCCAGAGAAAATAGGGAGTTTATAACACTGGGATCCTGGGCAGCCTAACTATCAGCTGGGGATATGGCAATTGCCTGTTACTCTGCGTTACACTATGAAGGGGACAGAAGAAGATCCTCAAAGGACAGTGGGTGATTAAAATGAGCATTTTGTTTCCTCTTTAAATTTAATTCTTTTCCTCCCAATTTGTGAGGGCAGCATGCACTATCTGGCTCCAGTAGAGTTATACGCTGGAGCCGCCATGCCATATTTTTAAACCTTTGAACCATATTATATTGTTTAAAATGTTTCAGGAGCCATAATATGCTGCTTAAAATGTTGCAGCATGTGCAATGCATTGAAAACTCTCTGATGTGCAGTAACCTTTTCTGCTTATCTTTCCAGGTTCCTTTGCTTTTACTTGCTCTCCACTTGTTCTGCTTCTGTACCTCTTCCACTAGCATGATTAGTTTTGGCACCAGCAGCAATCCAAATGCATGATAGACTTTTAAAATAAATACCTGAAGTGTCCTGTTTCCTCCTTCCTTTGTGCCTACACTAAGCAGTGAGCCTTCCACACCTGGAAGGCTTCTTTGTACCAGCTCTGTGAACAGACCCCTTTCAGGGGAAAAAAAAAAAAAAAAAAAAAAAAAAAAAGTGGGAAAATTTCAGAACCTGTGTCCTGACACTCAGAGGCAACTTGCGTTTTGCTTGAGAACTTGGTCTTTCCTTGAGAGCTGACTGTGAACATCCTCAGTGAAGCTCTGTAGCACAGATGTGGGCTGCTGAAGCATCTCCAAAGGACTGGCTCAGAGTTGGAGCAATGCCTTCATCTAATTTAGAGCTGCCTGGAGGCTGTGAAACAGCTCTCTCTGTGCCTTTGTCGTACCCATGTGTTTGTCTTGTACTCCAAGGCTCAGCTCCACAGAGGTATTTGAGCTCCTTGTTCCTTGATATCAGTGGGAGCCTTGACAGGAAATAGATAGCAAACATCTGTACAAGATCTAGACCTGAGATTTTGAACCATCTCATTTACCATGTGTTGATGATGACAGGATTGAAAAGGGACTACTGTGAAGAAATGTTTTGGTGGCCTGAAATTGTGGAGATTTTGCTCTGCTCTGCAGGCTTAGAAACAGTACAGATGATCCTGGTACACAGGGAGATTTACAGTGGTTATCCCAGTCCTCCGCTGAGGTGTGCTGGCTGGCTGGACTGTCATGGAGAAAGTGACTTCCTAAGCCTTGCAGTTGCACATTGAGCTCCCCTGGGGTTCTAAATCCTTCCCGCTTGCCTGCAAGAATTTGCCAAGGGTCTTCTTTATTAGCAGCACATGGTCATCTCCCTCATGATGAGCCGCTGATTTTAGGTAGTGTTTATTACTGTGTGCATGCTTGCATAATTTCTTTCTTTTTCACTTGTTGTCCATCTTTTCTATTCTTCTCCCTTGGTTCAGTCTCCTTTTTTCCCTTTGTTCCTTCCTTGCTGAGGGGAAAAAAAGCAATGGACCTTTTCCCTTACTTGTTTATGAATTCATTCTCATGTCACCCAGTTAAACATCTTATTAAACAAGGCACTCTCAGGAAGGGGTTATTGACAGTAACCTCTCCATGTTGGATTTCTGATTCATGTTTGAAGTTAGCTCCAGAACAACAGAGAGAAGCTTCTGGCCTTGAACTGTGATGTCCTTTGTGCTGATAGCGGGTTTTTATTTGCACAGTCCTTTTAATCTTGTGATAGCTCATGGCCCAATTCCCCAGTCTTCCACGGCTGATGCAATCACTTATTCTTAAACAGCGCTAGGAAGATGCTGGAATAATGTCCCACGAGGCTGTGCTTCCTTACATTGGGGAAAAGACCTGGGACTTTTTTTTTTTCCCCTTTGAACCTACCTATAGCTCCATCTGTGCCTGTGAGCCCCACTTCTGTAACAGACTTCACCTTGAGCTTGTGCATTCCCTGGTAAATAGAATGACCTCCTTGTCTCTACAAACCCTAACTCAAGAAATGCAACAAGGAGCAGAAAAAGAGCCTTCAGCTTCTGTTGGTGTGTCTTTTTCACATCCATTCAGCTGGGAGCAGAAGCCTCAGGCACCCTTCAAGCAGGTGAATATTTGCAGAGTTACCTTGACAAGCACAAACGGGGCTCCTGCTTAATGAAAGTTGTGTGTTCTTTGCTGCCTTTTTCTATTTTAGATAATCCTCACTGGTTCAAAGAGCTGGAGGTTTTAGTGTTTCCAGCAAGGGATGAGGTGGTGGCAAGGCATAGTCATCACAGTTCCCTTCAGCTTGACTGCAAGGACTTACCATGGTCAAGGAGCTGCCCTTTTGAGTTCTCTCCATGGTTCAATCCTGTGGGTAACAACAACAACAACCTGAACCTGATCATTGCTCTTCCTGCAGAGAGAGATGTCACTAGTTGTTGAAACTGATTACATTTTTACAGAGCCACTGGAGTAAAATCCCAACGGCTTTTGGTATGAGGTGGGGGGGGGGGTTTGGTGTGAAACAGCCACACACAAAATCTGTAGCCAAGTGAGAAAAGCAATTGTTTACATTTTAGTGGTCACCCTGCTGGATATGGCAACAGTTGTTCACCTGGGGTGGATCAATGTGGATTTTGCAAACCCACATGGCCACCTGCAGCCCTAGCTTAGTTTGTCTGTGCTTAGGAGAATATGTCCCAATGTTCAAGAGAGACGCAAATCCATGTGGCTTCTCTGGCCAGCACTGCCCCAAGTTTCATCTGAAGAAGTCTGAACCTGGAATACCTCTGTCAGCCAACCAAACCTGGGATTAACCTGATGCATTTATCTGTTATTTGTAGGAAAGCTGGTCTCAATTAGCATTTGAGATCACCATTCTACTAAAACCAATGCGGCAGGTGCTGTACAAACAGAGTAATAAATGCTCTGTCTTGAAGAACTTATGACCTGAAAGCACGGGGAAGAGACTGGGTGGAAAAGGGTGAAAAAAGCAAAATGGCTTGGAAGCTGCCAGTGGAAAGAGCTACAGAGTTAAGTGTTGTCATACAAATTTATTTCAGTGGGATGGAAACTCT
>JAODLH010001543.1:51134761-51170262 GCA_027575645.1 Cossypha caffra | reverse complement strand
TCTTTTTCTTTTCTTTTTCTTTTTCTTTTTCTTTTTCTTTTTCTTTTTCTTTTTCCTTTTTCTTTTTCCTTTTTCTTTTTCTTCTTCCTCCTCTTCTTCCTCTTCTTTTTCTTATCATTATCATTATCATTATCATTATCATTATCATTATCATTATCATCATTATAATTATATTTTTGTTATTGTTAATTATTTATTATTATTATTATTTTCTTAATAAAGCAGAGATTACACTATGCTGGCTTTGAAGTGTCCCAGCCTCCATTCTGGCTCTTCTGCATAAAAAATACCTTTGCACATGAAAAGATGGCTTTTGGTCTTGTAATTGATTTAGTTTCACAGGTAAGTGTGACCTGGCATAACATACTGCAGATTGCAATTCCGACATGCTTTTTGGGTTACTTGGTCTCTTTAAAAAATACAGCTATCTTCACCTCTGACTAATTTATCAGAGAGAGAATAGAACAATGGCCAAATTTGCATTCTTTTCTGTCTCCTGTCATGGTTGGGGGTGCAATACAGCTGGAAGGCAGAGTACCTCAGTGCAATCAAATGACATGTTTCACATTCTGATCTTTACCTCTCTGAATTCTGCCCTAGCAGTCACAGTCCTCTCCAGTCTGTGACACTACAGGAAAAGGATTTCCCACCTTTGCTTCATGTTCAAACATGGGATGAATATATTAAATTGGAAAATACTCATTTGTCAGAAGTGCTCAACAGGATTTGATTTGACACCTGAGCTGAGGATAGGTCTGGAGCCCCAGGAGGGGCTGAGGGAGGTGGGAAAGGGGCTCATCCTGGAGAAAAGGAGGCTCAGAGGCGCCCTTATGGCTCTGCACAACTCCCTTGCAGGAGAGGGCAGTGAGGCTGGAGTTGGTCTCCACGAGGTAACAAGTGACAGATGAGAGGAAACAGCCTCAAGTTGCACCAGGACAAATTTAGATTGGATATTAGGGAAAATGGCTTTTTTGAAAGGGTGGTCAGACATTTCAAGAGACTGCCCAGGGCAGTGGTTGAGTCACCATACTTGGAAGCATTCAGAAAATATGTGGACAAGGCACCTGGGGACATAGTTTAACAATGAGCATGGCAGCACTGAGTTAGTGGACTCAATGATCTTAGAGGAGTTTTCCAACATTAACTATTTTTATGATTCTGTGACTCACAAGTAGCTGCCTTCTCTGAGGACAAAGAGGCAAGCTGTGACCTCAAGGACACCACATCTGGCATTTCTTGTTCTAGACAGATGCCCCTGAGTTGACCCACATAGTATAGACTAGAGATTTTTACACAACTGCTTTAGATCTTCTTACCACTACTCAGTTATGGAAGAGCCACCCTTGTACTGGTGAGCAGGGAATACACACAGTCTCCTGAAGATAGACTTTTGTGTTCCACCTCTTTTATTTTGCAAAGCACAAGACCAACCAAGAAGTCCCTGTGTCTTGAACAAGAGACAAAGAGCAGACAGACATTTTCTTTTTGTTTTCAAATAACCAAAGACCATACATTCTCAGGGGCTCTGGGCTCGTGACACAAACTTTTGCCAGGGCTATTGGTGTGAGCATGGTGCATTGTGAAGCCCTCATAAATAGACAATGCTAATCAGTGATTAGCAAGTTCCTCATGCCTGTTTCTCTTAACAAGAGTTTGCCATGTAGGAAAGTGCTGCAGTCATTATTAAAACTGTTTTGTTTCCTTATTCTAGGCAGGTTCCAGGATGGGATTGACTTCCAACAAACAGTGCTTCTTCTGCAGACTGCCCCAAACAGAACACACAGCTCAGGCTTGCAGCACAGAAATGACAGGCTGTGGCTGGGAGGAAAGAAAACAAGAACCTCTGAACTGATGAGCAGTGGAAAGCTGAGGGAGCTACAATACCCTGTTTCATCAGGGAAATAAGGCAAGAATACATGAGACAAGAATACAATCTAGCCCTGTGGCTACTTCCGTGTTTGCTCCATATATGTTTAGCACTGAGTTTTCCTGACCTCTGGGCTGAAGTTCTCAGCTTGTGTCCAGATGGGTTGATGACAAGTAAACATGGGACACTGTGGTCCTGCACTTGTCAACAGGATTTCTAAAGCTAATTCTGCTCTTACTCCATGCAGTGGTTTGACTCCCTCTGCTCCATCCTTCCCTTAAGGGGAATTATGCCTGAAACTGGATTGCATAATTGTAGGAGGAAGGCCAGTTTGGGGGGAATGAGGGCATGAAAGATCTTGTTTAGTAATTACATCTAGCAGATCAAAAATGCTGCTTTAAAATAAACCTCTTTTGCAAGAGATAGATTTTTTTACTATTATTATTATTATTATTATTATTATTATTATTATTATTAATAATAATAATAATAATAATAATAATAATTTAGGTAGTGCAATTACTGTTTAATTACATAATTGTGCCCTTTGATGGAAGTTTTTATGTAGGGATCCCAAAGGTTTGGTGGTAATGACAGTGGTGCTGCTGAACTACAGGGACAAATGTAGAAATTGAGGAACAGGAAGGTTCTTAGTTTATACTGCTAGGTGGAGAATGAGAGCCTGTGGTAGGCAGAGAGCCCGCAGCTCTTTTGCCTCTGAACTCTCTGCCTTCAGCCACAGAGATCAGCAACCCTGGGGACTGTTAGTCAGAGAAAAGGTTTCATCCCATACTCCTCAGCATGTCCGGGATTTCAGACGCAGGTAGGATGGTTGCATCATGCTCCTCTCCTGTCCATCCTTTCTGTTCCATAGATATGGCTTGAGAGGCACAGCCACAGCTAAAGATGTGCAGAAAATAAAATATTAACCTGAGTCTCATTTATATGGAACAGTTCCTTATTTATTCAGTGAAGAACTTGTGAAGGAAAAGAGACATTTCTTCTCACAGAGAAACCCAACCCCTTCCACTTACATGCTGTGCTGAAGGTCTCCTTCATCATTAATTGGTTTAGCTGGATAACCAGTGTGTGTGATAAACAGCCCTGCGACAACGCGGTCGTTCTCTGCATAGAAGAGATTAGAAAGGTGTGTTGGGTTGCAATAATACAGAAATGTGTATTCTATCACCATCTGTTGAAGCCAGGTGGAGCAGTGACCCTTATTTCCGTGGCACATATTATCTGCTCATGGGCCATCTTTAAGGCCAGGTTGGGCAATCATCTTTATCTTTTCCACAACCCATCCTCCCTCCAGGAAGATATCATCTGCTGCTGGACCATTAAGTCCCACTGTATGACTGATAAAATTACATCATGCCATTGGGAGATGCTCCAGCCAGAAGGAGGAACCAAGCCTTTCCTACCTAGATAAAAACTGAGATTTTGAGCACTAAAGGAGCCTTCTTTCCACTGGATTCCAGAGGAAAACCTGACCTTTCTACACCATCCCTGGACCTTCAGAGGAAAACTGCACCCTTCTACAGGACCACTGCTTCAACTGAACCACATCTACCACTGCAGGGGGACTGTAGCCACCATTTAATTGGACTGCTACCAACACCCTGACTGACAGAGTGTCAGGCTGTATTTTGACTGTCAGTGTTTTGGGATTATTCTTTGTAATACTGTATTTCTATTTTAATTTTCCTAGTAAAGAACTGTTATTCCTAATTCCTATATCTTTGCCTGAGAGCCCCTCAATTTCAAAATTATAATAATTTGGAGGGAGGGGGTTTACATCCTCCGTTTCAAAGGGAAGCTTCTGCCTTTATTGGCAGACATCTGTGCTTCAAACCAGGACATTTAGTTTTCTGAAATTCTCCACCTTCATTTGATTCTTGTGATCATCAGATTTTGCAGGGCCTGCAAATGCCTTGTAAACCACTTTTCTGCTGTGGACCCAGCCAGTTCCAACAGCAAAGCAGACAAGCAGCCTGGAAATGACTACAGTGAGGAATACATGAACCGTATTTCTATAGTTGTAGCTTCCTTCCTTCTTTTTCATGCTGGCACTCAGAAAATAAGAGTTCAGTGTCCAGTTCATTGGACTGATTCATGGATAATGTATTTCTAGGTTGCTTCCCACTCCTTTGAATCTAACTTCCTTGTCAATCCATTTTTTTCCTAGCTGATGTCTGAAAACATTTTCAAAGTTGCTGTTTGGACATCAGTTTACAAAATGTCTCTGCAGGAAGATCACTTTTCTCACTCTGAGGTCGTCATTCTTGCAATCATCTTCTGTTTGTTCTAGTGCTTTGTTTTCCATGGGTCATCAGTAACATTTGTCAGACTGTTTGGTGGGTCTGAGTGACAGAGATCTGCCTTGTCAGTAAGCACTGGATTTTCCTAGTTCTCAATCTTTCTGAGCAAGGCTTTAGCATTGAAACCTTAGAGGCTCCAGATGTGCCAATACCTGAACTGGAATTATTCAGCTGTTGTCATATCTCATGCAGGATCTCTGGAGTTCATCAGTGTAAAAGTACCAAGTGACAGCCCAAAGTCTGAGGCTAAATGCCATTTTCTGTCCTGTGAGTGCCTTTCCTTGCTTATCCTCCAGGGTTTTCCAAAAGATTTGAAAACAGAATATTTTCTTACTAGGATCAGTGTTGGTATTACATTCTACAAATTTCAGCAGCATCCTGTGAATAAGGACAGAAAAGGCAAATACACAAACAGAACTCCTAAGTGTCTTCTGATTTTCATTTCAGTGACCATGGTGGATAAATTATCTGTCTAGCAAGTTTATCAGATGTAAAACACCTTCTACAGAAAATGCACAAAAAAAAATCCCGTTCAAATTTTTCACTTCAGCTTAATCCATTAGTTATTTTCTTCCTATGGGTACAGTTCTGGTTCAGAGAAAGATGTGAGGTCAGTGTGGGGCACTCAGTGCTGAAGCTGGTACATTTTGACTACAGCAAGTGCAGGTGTGAGTCTGTTACCTGAATTGTTATTTGACTACAGAGGAGATTGTGTCTCACTGCCAGTGGAACAGCCCAGGGTTGCCTCTGTGTCTTTGGCTGTCCTCAGGGGCACTCGTTCTGCCTTCTGTTAAGCTCCTCTCTCAGCTCTACCACGAGCCACAATTTGCATCCACACGACAGAACATAAGAATGGCAGAATGCACCACAGGCAAACCCTTATCCTGACTTTTGTCAGCTACCAAATTCCTGAGGAAAGAGACAGGCCACAGGTTTCGTCTAGGTATTTTACCCCACGTGCTCATCTGGCTTCTAACAAATCCTGAACTTCCTAAATTTATATATTTAAGGGTGTTAAGGGTAGATTTGGACTAAATACAGCACTATAGACACTCTGCAAAAAAAACCCAAAAAACCCAAGTGCAGAAATGCCTCCTTATTTCAGACAGAATTAATGGTTCCTGGGGCATCTTTCTCCAAGTTTTCCTCTTGTGCAGGGTTATTAAACCAGAAGTTTTCTTCAGAAGTAAAATTTTTATTCAGACTCAGGTATGCATTTGATATCTAAAGCACAGTTTGCAACTAATTTATGGCAGGTTAGTGGTGGAAGCAAACAAAAAAGCTGCAGCTGTAGATGCTCTTCAATTTGGAAAAATCAAAGCAAAAATTTTTGCTGTTAGCTTCACTAACTCAGTGTTTGTTACATTGCAACTGTCTGGTTGCCTCCCAGTCTCTGTAAAGGTTAGTTCTGATTTTTGTGCATATAACTGGACTGGCCTCACTAGATTATGCTTGTGTGAGTGGATCTCTTCATGGAAGATTAGGTGACAAATCCTACTGGGTCAGTATAAACCAGGTTCACTACAATCATCAGTGGAGAGGTATCTCTTGGCTGGCTGTAGTGGAGATGACCAGAGTGCTGTTCCTTCTGAAGAGATGTATGGCAAGCCCAAGAAGACCCAATTATTTTTAATTCTATTTCATCACTAGGAAACAACTTAACTGATCCAACTCATGTATCTTTTGCATTGCTGCTCTGTCCCTGCTCATATTTTTGGAACATTCACTCCTGTTTTTAATCAACCTGGGGAAGGATACTGATTAAACTATAAAAACATCTGAAGAGCTCAGTGTCCTCTGTTCAACATAAACATTTGTTAAGTTTAATTTCAAAATGCAGCTCTGACTTAGATTCTGAATTTTCAAGTTTTTTACTCCTAAACTGGTCATTGACTAAACACATGGCTATCCCAAGTTTTTGATCTTGTTCAGTTTGCTATGTGGAAGCCGAGATTTTCAGAAACCATCAAATAGCTTCTTGTTACCCATCAGGTCTGTTAAAAATACCTCAGATTTGATACCAAAACCCTGTTGTTCCAACCTAAATCTCTTCCCTGCCAACTCACGGCTCCTGCCTTCGCCTCTTTCCATGACAAACTTTGGTATAACCTCTGAAGAAATTGTCCATGGAAGCAGGTGAGAAGGCCTGCCCCTCTTCTCCTTGTCTAGTGGTGTTATAAAATACTTATTGTAGTTACTAAAAAGGGTCCCACTCTCCTTGTAGGTGCTGACCTAAATCCCTGGGGTTCCTGTTTGTCTACAAGGGATACCTTTTGTAAACATGATTCTTCTGAGGTGTGTGTAGAGGCACTCACCAACTCTGTTCACATGAGCTGTGACTCAGAACTACTCTCAGATCAGCCACTGATCAGGACAAAAATTAAACCATGGACCAAAAGCTGTCTGTTCTCTCTTGATCTCTCGTCTACTGCTCTGAGCCTATGGTTGTAACCTGCAGTCACTTTCAGCTCCACCTGCAAATGTCTTCTCACATCATGAAACAAAGGAAAGAAAGAAACGAAGCTACACCTTTGACATTTTCCTTTTTTTCTTTTTTCTGAGATAAAATACATTTCACATATTTTATGAGATTAATGTCCCTTGTTTCTGATTACAAGAATCTGATCGGCATATTAAGTTAAAAATAAAAAATCCTCAAACTATGCAACAGCTGTTATTTTGCTGCTGAATATATTCAGGGTATGTCATTTTTATGAGATATTTATTGTAATAGAGAAGGATTTGTCTGAGAGTGTGTCTATGCATGTGTATGTGACTTTGAAGCTAGCATTAATAAACCAGTTATGTTTCTTTTACATAGCACACAAGGGCAGGCAAAGGAGGATGTCCAAAACATCCCTAAAAAAGGTGCAAAAGGCCCAGAGTTTTAAATGTGAGCTATAGGTTGCAGTACTGTTTTGAACTGCTTTGTAGAGGTCTTGATCCTGGAGTGGAGGAAGGGTATGGAAAATACTGGATTTCCCTTTGAAGCCAACGGGCCTCTGAAGCACTCAGCATCTCCCAAGCTCATTGTACAGCAGCAGATTCACCTTTAGAGAGTAACAGCTGTGCAGGGAAGTGGTCAGTCCATAGGTGTGTGCACTTTAACAGACACATTGTCAAGCTGAATGGATGGTGGGTGGTGCCTCCTTCATTCTCTTTTTCTCCCCTGAAAAGAGTCAAGGAGAGTCAGCGAGCTGGAAAGAGGAAGACATGTGAATTGAATTCCTACATAGTCAAAACAGAAGTTTATTCCATCATGACTGAAAGTTAATTCACTGTGTTGCTGTAGAAACCCTGGCAAATGTGTTAACCTGAATGCCCAACCATTGCATTCTTGTAGCGGCTTTTTTTTTTTTTTTTTTTTTTTTTTTTACACTTGTTTACCTAAGAACATGTTTCGGTTGTGCTACCGTGTACTTTTTGTACTTCTGCACAAAGAAAGGTATTATTTCTTCCCAGGTAGGTTGTGCAAATAGCTCAACTTACTGCTTCCTGCAACTTCCTTACTTCCTTAGCGGCATGTTCCCTGGATGTGCCCGCTGACTGTGCTGTGTGATATAATTACCCATTCCTGTCCAACTAGGGCAAACACTCTTTTCTCCAGCATTCAGAACAACCCAGTCAGGGATCTGCAAGAATCCATCCTTGCTGGGGTTTCCACTTTCCTTTGAGAAGAACAGTAAATTGTGGAGACTGGGGAGAAGCCAGGAAGTTCTGCTGTTTTGTTTTGGCAAGATACTTGTACCTCCACTTGTCTTTCTCCTCTCACCATCCATCCCCACCCGGGAGTGTTGATGCTGGTTTGGTGCCCAGAATACATGATTCCTCCACAGGCTTTTAAGAAACAATCTGGAATAAGACTTTATGTCAGCTGTTGCTTAAAGGAATGAAAAACAAGAGTTGGATCTTGAATTCTGTGTTGTTCCTCACAAAAACGGATTGTGACCCAGGTATGCTTGATGGTTTGTAAATTAGGGCAGGGTTAATTGTTGATGATAAACAAGACTAAGTATCTTCTTGGGAGGCTGCACCCTCCTTTCACTCTTCAGATTTTTCACAACCCTTGCAGGGGTTAGCTCATTGTTTTGTGCTGCCTGGTGGGTTGAATTTGTGTCGCTGGCATCCCACTCATACAACTCCTGAATTCCTTTAAGGGCCTGTGAGAGCAATTGGCCCCAGGCAGCCCAGAGGTCTCAGACCCTGCTGACACCACTTAAATTCTCAGCACCTTCCTGCTTCCCTGTGTCACTATCCTGGACAGAGGAGGCATGATCAAACCATTTAACCTGAGATTCTCTGGGCAGCAGCAGGTGATGGAATTACGAGGAAGACAGACAAGACTGGGGAAATACTGGGACATTTTAGCTCTTTCTAGTGTCTGCCTGAAGAATTGTCACTGAAATTAGAGCTTTATGATGTTGGCTATACTTGAGCTCCTTAATATATTTTTTTTCCAATCATTGCATGTGTGTCATGGAACAATGAGCAGTGTCTGTGGCCCCAAATGTGAAGGATGTGCCATTTTTCTGTCTGATTTATTTAATTACTTTTGTGTCAGGGCTCCAGTGAGGGGCTTTACAGGATCCAAGCTCCAAACAGTGCAGTCATGATCCTCTGTCAGTCATGCTTCAACTCCATTTTCAGAGGTCTTATATAGGGCTGAGGACCCTAATCCCAATAGTCATTTCTTAATTATTGTGCTTTGCCCATATGCTTAACAATTGTATATACCAGTCCTCTGTTAGTTTGCTGCTTTCCGTCACCTTTCACCTTGGTTGTGGTGAAAAACAAGACAGTAATTTTGATAATCCGAGCTCTAATTGTAAAGCATGTGATTGGATTTCTGTAATAACCTCGATGTCAGGGCTGCTGGAAAAGTGCCAGAAGGTCTGCTCCTCTGCTGGGTCAGTCAAAAATCTCTGTTGGTTTTTTTCCCCCCCCTACATTTTCTGGTCACCAGTTCAATACATAAGGGAGAATGGCAGCATTAGGAGAAGGAAGATTTTTCTGAAAGATACAAATTTCCACCTGAGTCTTGGGATTGTGTCCAGTGATTCAAACAGCAGCAAGTTATGTATCACAACAGAATACCTCAGTTAGCCAAAGCCTGTGATCTGTAGTGTAGCAAAACAATGCTAAGAATTTTCTTGATAAGCTGAAGAGGAGTGAAATTCTTCTTCTTTAAAGAAAAAAAATTACAACAAAAAAGATTTCAGACGGAGGTCTGAATGTGCTTTTTCTGCTGCTGCAACCAAACTTTTCCTGTTTTTCAGGTCTAGTGGATATCTCTGAATGAAAGCTGAAGTGAAGTTCATGTATCTTGGATGTTGAAATCAACAAGTTGGGAGTGACTGGAGAAAAAAAATTGGAAGTGGAAGAGAAATAAATAGTTTTATAATGTATTATACTCCTGTCTTCCACAGAAAAGTTTGAATAGATACATGATATTGTATAATTAAGAAATTATGCTGTCTGCAGTTCTGATGGTGTTTTTGCTAAATATGTAACACAGACAGGGAGGAAATGTTTTATGGTTTCACAATGTTATCTCTGCTGATCATCTGCTCCCTGGAGACCTTATCAAAGGGCCATGGAAGTTGCTGGGAATTTCTTCTTTCAGATAATTTCAGTTCATATCTGCAGCTTCTTTACTTTTGCATCCCTCTTATGTCTCCAGCAATCTGAGACAGACACTGAAAAGAACTTCTACTTATGTTTTGCTTTTGGAGGAATCTTTGGAAGTATCCTTAGAAATGAGACGCTGGGCACTGGATCCAGCTGTATTTCCCTTACTGTTAGATTGGACAGGGTCCCCAGTTTCCACACAAATATACACAAATATGCACTTGGATGTATCTGTCAATAAAATTGCTCTGCTGGTTGGAACAGTCAGTGACAGGTTCCCACTTTCTGCAATGTGTTCACAGCACTCATCTCCTCTCCCATATCTGCCAAAGTCTTGCCCAGATGCTTCATGGGGGAACTCACTCTTCACTAGTTTAGACATTCTCTTTTGAAAAAAGAAAGTCATATGCCAAGTTCTATAAATAAATGGCTTTTTTTTTTGCTTTTTTTTTTTGTTTTTTGGTTTTTTTGGGGTGATTTGTTGGGGGGGTTTTTTGGGTTTTTTGGGGTTTTTTAGGGTTTTTTTGGGTTTTTTTGGGTTTTTTGTTGGAGGGAGACTATTATGATCAGTTTAAGGACAAGAGCAATGGCTTCAGTTCATAGTTTATATATGTTGTAAAGACAGAACCGAGACACCACACAGTGGGAAGACAATTTTCAGTGGGAAAAATGCATAGATGTGGCCTACAGCTGATGAACAACAGAGTCCCTTTATGACAAGGAAAATATGTGAATACTTTTTGATTATAACTGAAGTTACTGTCACTTGTATTTAATTAACAAAATGTGAAGACTCTCAAAGAAAAGATATGGAAGAAAGAATAGCCTTACCATTTAGGTGTAGGACTGAGAAACACTGGTGTGTACTTCAGGCTTTGTGGATGGTGATTAATTTCTTCATCTCTCAGTTGCCTGACTGTAAAATGAGAATACATGTTTCTTCTATTTATTTGTCTGAAAGCATCTAAGGAAGGAACTAATATGATTTCTAACCCCTGGGAGTGTCCAGTTTCTGGCACCACAGGGATCTGTCCTCAGCTGGGGCACTCAGACGTCCTTAATACAAATGATAATTCCACATTAGCATGGATATATGAAATAAATTAATCTGAAAAAAAAAATTCTCCACATGTACTAGATTTCAAATGTATTCTTTATTTTTTATTCCAGTTTGTACGATACCATTTTTATTTCTATAACCACACAAGTTTAATGGGAAAAAATACTCTGAACATAAAATCCTCATAAGAAAGAGTATTTGTTAAATACTTACTACCATGGTGAATTAGGCTTTCATCATACAGAATGTCCCCACAGGTTTCTGAATGTGCCAGACTGATGGGAGTCAAGAGCAGTCCAACATCATCCTGAGTGCATGGAAAGAGCAGAATTTCTCGTCAGGGTTATTTTTGCTAACAGATGTCCCACCCATAGGACCACATTTGCTGTTCCCAGCTGATGGCAGCTCTGGTACAGTGGTGGGCAGAATTCTTCCTCGTGGTTTCTGAATGGCTTTGAATTCCAGCTGAAACCTGCACAGACAGTGGCACTCTCTGCCTCAAAACTAAAAACAGCAGCTGTGTGATTTCAAGCTGCCAGGCAAAACAATTGCAAGGAGACCACAAAAGGCTACTTTCGCTTCTGATGATTTCTCAAGTCTGGAATTCCTGCCTTTCCAAGTCCTGTTGATCAATGTCCTTTTACCACCAGAGTGGTAGGGTTCCCTGAATTCTTCTTGTTTTCTCTTAAATTTTCCTTTTCATTTTGCCAGGTGCTTCCACTATAGAGGTCAAGCCATGAGATATTGAATGACCAAGGCCACACATATCTGGGAACCTGAAGCCATATTACCCACGTCCTTGAAAAATTCCTGAAGTTCAGTTCAAGGCTTTCCTTTCTGATCCAGTCTGTCCTCTCTCACATTACCATACTTGACTGTAGAGGAGAATTCACATGATTCAGTTATATCTTATCCTGCATGGTTACTCAAACATCAGTCTCCAATGAATAAACTTGTGCCCCTCCAGTCCCTAGAGTTCATGGAGAAATGTCTCCCGTAGGAGGGACTCCATGGTGCAGCAGGAGAGCAACTCCTCTCCCTGGGCAGATGGAGAAAAAACATGTGATGAATTGAGCCAACCTCCATTCCCTGTATCCTTTTGCCTCCTGGGGGAGGAGGTTGAGTTGGACAGGAGGAAGGGGTGGGAGAAAACTGTTTTAACTGTTTTGTTTTTTCTTTTGCTTCTCATTACCCTGCTCTGATTTTATTAGCAAAAAAATCAATTAATATCTGTAATTCAGTCAGTTTTCCCCATGAGTATTTGGTGAGTGATCTCTGAGACCCAGCGCTAATCTCAATTAATGAACTCTTCATTATTTTTTCTCTACCCTGCCCAGCCACAGGGGGAGTGAGAGTGTGGTTACGAAAAACTGGCCATAACAAACCCAACAGAACTCTAAAGAACCCAGTTCTCAGACACATTGTAACACCTCCAAGTAATACTCGTGGTCCCAAACGGCTGGAGGCAGCACAACTTCTGCTCACCAGTGAAATCAACTTTCCTCCAAGCCTGATCTGGCAGTTCCTGGAGTGCTTTTCCTCCCACCAAGCAGATTAGGATGATATGGAAGGTTTTAAGGTTAATGGCACTTAACAATGAGTTCAGACAACGAAATTGTTGCCCAATTTGTAGTGAGGGAACCCCACGAAAAATTCAGTGAGGTTGTTAGTGGTGAGCAGTGGGGGTGGACGTTTGCTTCCTGCCTTATCTTGTCTCAAACAGCCTCACAATACCTGTTGGGACTGTTGATTCAGGCATGACCCTGGTCCCAAAGGTGTGCCTAAACAAGTGATACCTGGCAAGATAAGGTTGGTGGGTACCACCTCTGCAGAGTTCTAATCATTTCTGCATGGGCATTTTTGTCCGGGACTATATTAATTTAAATGTTTTAAATGGTCTCTAGATGTTGCAAAATGACTATTAAAAAAAAAGCCCTAGAAACATCTAGATTTTAAGAAGGCCATGAAAGGGTAAAAGAGAGAGTCAGATACTGGGCTTCTTGTCAGTTGCAAGAAATGTCTAAGTGCACATGCATGGCAAAGGAGCACCATCCCCAAAATATCTGAAACCTGCAGAAATGCTGTGCCCTGGCTGTGGTGGCAAGTCCCTCTGTCTCACTGCCTACTCTGTTTACTGCTTCCATCACTCTTAGGGAGTGCTGAATCATGATAATCAATGCTTCTCTTTGCATTGTAAATAAAATAAAAACAACTCAATAATAGAAAATCTTGAGCTAAGGGTGTCGTTTTTGGGACTGTGCTCATTTTCCACCAAATGAACAAGTTGTGCATTAGAAACGATTCCCTCTGGCAACCCATAAAACAGAAACTTCTTCATTCTTTCAACCCCAGGAAACATTCTGTCAGCAATTCCCTTGCAGTGTTCATCTATGGATATGGAGATAGAGGGTTTTTTTTGTGTCTCGCTCTTAATATATTAACACAAGGTGCTCTAGGTACATACAGTGTACTACAAACTGAGTGAATAATTACAACTTTAACAGTACTAAGCCCAATCAGGAAAACACAGAAGACTGGAATGGAATTATCAAACCACAACAAGGCTTGTGTCATTATGAATTTACTCTTCTCTTCTACCTCTGTCAGAAAACCCATTAGTTGTTAGGCCCTATGTATCTCAGTATTTCCGCATCCTCTTCAAGCAGGTGGTGCTGCAGGCTCTGGTGAGGATGCAGAGAGGTCCAGGAACACATCAGCTGTGGTGATGGAAATACATCTGGACATATCAGCCAGGAGTGGAAACAACTTCTGTGCATGCAACAACTGCAGCACCCCAAATTTCGCTGCTGAAGTGTGTGGCCACTGCAGGGATTCATGGCATAGTTTCACCTGCCAGTTAAGCCAGCTAAAATTAATGTTTCATTGCAGCTTCCAATTGGAACAGTGTGAGAACCACTGATGTTTCACATATTGTTAACTTCTTAAGTTGCAATAACCTTTCCATCAATACGCAAATGTAAGGCAGGGAAGGATGAGTCATGAGACAGCAGAATTCAAGGTGAGACAGCAAAATTCAAAGTATCAGTGAACCCTTACAGGAGGCCTGGCACAGCATGTACAGCTTGGACAGGGGTTTGTGCTCTCCAGGGTGATTTTTAATTAGGCATTTGAGAAGGAATGATATATTTGCTCTGTGGACTTCCACAATTGGCTTCAAATTGTAAATTGGATTTCAAAAATCACACCGTCACGTTAAATATTAACTTATTTTGGTTTTTTTTTAATAATGGAGGAGCATTCTTTTCATTTGGTTTCTTATTTCTCAAATCTGTCAGAGTATATTCTGGTTTAATTTAATTTAATTTAATTTAATTTTATTTAATTTTGTTTTATTTTATTTTATTTTATTTTATTTTATTTTAAAAATTATTTATTTATTTGTCATCATCAAACTCTAGAAAGACTTCTGAATTAAAAATGAAAACTGTTTCATTCCTTCTTGCGCTGGGGCTTAAAGAAAACATCAAGTGTCATGAGGCTCATGACATATCAAAAAAGATAGCTTTGGTAAAAAAAATTAGCAGGGGATGGGGTTTGATTTTTTTTTCCTGTTTGTCTGGGGCTTTTTTTGTTTTGGTTTTTGTGGGATTTTTTGGTTTGTGGATTTTTGTGGATTTGTGTTTGTTTTTTGAGTTGTTGTTTTGTTTATTGTTTGGGGTTTTTGTTTTGGTTTGGTTTTGTTTTGTTGTTTGGTTTTTGTTTTCTTTTGTTTTCTTTTGTTTTTTTCATTTGGTTTGGTTTGGTTTGTCATTTTGTGTTGAGCCCAATAGTTTTGCTTAATTTCCAGGTCTTCTTGACTTCCAGGGAAATTATATTGGATAACTGTTTGGTACCTGGGCTGTTGTCCTGATGGAAGGATGTGTTATTTTCAGCAGCCTCCAGTTGGAGCAGGCTGCTTACTGCAGCACAGACGTGGCTGCTCTCACATTTTCTCCTCTTGCCCACTGTGACCCACCAGGAAGAAAAGACCAACTCTACTCTGGAAGTGTAGGGTGCCACTGATGCACAGAGCTTAATCACAGATTGAGGGCTCTGTCTTGTGTGTTTCTCAAATCCTGCATTCTGGTGAGAAATGAGCTTCAGGTCCTAGAGCTGTTTTAGATGACAGCAAAATTCTCAGAAACAGAAGAGGAGGGGAAGAAATCAATGAGCGGAAGTGATTAGGAACAAGCATGTAATTCCAGGAAAAGGGTGCTTTATCCACCTGCATTCTTAACCATTATCCATCACTAGTGGTTACTGCTCAGTACCTCCAATTATAATTATTCCACCTTTTCCTGCATCTGTTGGGTACAGAATATGTAGATACACCTCTGAGTGCTCCAAGTGTGACAAAATACATGCTTCCAGCAGACACCACCACAGCATCAGTCACTTGTGGAGAGAGCCTCTTTAACTGCAGCCAGGCTAAAACACTGCCTCCTCCACCAATTCATGGGCAGGGCCCACAGGGTGTGCAGCTCTGCTCAGCTGGGTGCAAAAAAGGCCTTGGAGAAGCTGTGGGAGTGGACATGAAAGCGTTGGGATGGTTTTGTCTTTCCCCCCCTGTTTTGGTGCACACTCCCTGCTCAAGGCTGTCAAGGCTCCTCAGGGTCAGCACTGGCTCCCTGCCCCTGAACCTTGTGTCTTGCAGCTGCACCCATTCCCGCTACCCACAACACATGGAGGAGCTCTTGGAACCCAGAAGTTTTGAGCTTTCTGTGCTTTCTGACACTGACTCCCAGGATAACACTGCTTTTGACCTGAGGCTTTGGAGAAGACTTCCAAATTTGAATGATGGAGTTAAGGTCACAGGTGTTAAATTAAAGTTAAGTTAAATAGAAGTGGGTAATTTCACTTGGTGAAAGTTTTGAATTAGAGGTTTTTATAATATAGTGCTAGGTATGGGACAAGATGGAGGATTTTGAGTCTTGTCTCCTTTCTGTCTTCTTGTTCCTTCTTCTTCCTAGTTTCACTTAGTATTTTTTGGTTGGATAGTTAGCGCTGCACAGTGAGTCACAGGAGTTTGGTTATTGGGTCAAAAGTATAAATAATATAGGTGTTACCCTTTATTGGACTGTTTAGCTTTAAAAGACCTTGTAACTAGCTAGATTTACCTCCATTTTGCTCACTTTTGGCTGGGAGCGAGAAGTGTTGCAGAACTCTCTGTACTTTAGATAAGATTTAATAAACAATGAAGTCCAGAACACGAGAAATTAGTCTCCTTCCTGTTTTTAATCCTGACTCTGAGTGAAGACAGAATAAAATTAAGACAAGCCACTAATTAAGTGGTGCAATTAACCCATTTACAAGTAGCCACAGGAGATCTGGGTTTTAGGGTTCCTAAGCATTTTCCATCCTGAATTCAGCCCTATAGGGCTAGTGCCACACCAGCCAACTCATTTGTGTCTGAATTGACAGACATCAATATATGGCAGGTTTGCAGTCCATTTCATCACATTTATCCAGGATAAAATGACAAAGGATCTCACCTGTGAATAATTGATGGGGATTCGTGCATGTGCTCCTGTGCATTTCCCTCCACACGCCTTTTCCTGGTAAGAAATCGTGTTTTAATGGTCTCACTTGGAAGGACTCCCAAAGTTGAAAAGTGACCAGTACAAAGTTATTTATCTAGGATGAAATGAAAAGAGTGAATGATTATTGTGCTGTTCCAACACCATGGTCAGTTTCTGCCTATGATGTTTTTGCCTCTAAATTTTTAAGCAAATGAAACAGAGAGCCAACTAGAATATGGTCCTGGCTGTAGACATTGCTGTAGACATATTTCCTGGCTGTATTTTCTATCTCTTCTGCATTTTTACTTCCCAGATGCCTCTACTGTCTATCATGATGCAGATTTTGTCTGCAGCTTGTGTGAATAACTGCTCTAATAATACTTTTTGCAAGCATTTGCCATGACAAAAGTACCCTAAAGTTATTTTTAAACTTCACCATGTGAAAAGACATCTAACTGCTTGCACTTGTGCTGCTGCAGTTCATATTCAAAAATATGTTCACAGTTAATTGCTGGTATTAAATTGCACCTTGCAATTGTATTAGATTGCACCTTGCAATTTAGCTGGGACTGTACTTAATACATTCTTTGAAATGGGTATGCATGTGTGTTCACACCATGTGTTTGTCTTGAATGTGAATGACCAGGACCACTGCAGTGGTGCATTGAGCAGCAAAAAAATAACCCCCAGAAATACGTAGGTTTGGCCAGAGTCTGTGACTCAGAGCAACCCTGGGTCACAGAACAATTGGTCAAACTTCAATGAGGTGTGTTAGAGATGCTGAGCTCAGGTGGAAGGTGGAGATGAGCCATAGCAGAATGAGTCTGACAGATGTGGGATCAGGGACAGAGGAAGCCCTTGCCTATCCTCTTTGCTGTGAGGGCTTCAGAGTGGTTTAGATGTAAATTTGAACATTGTTTTCATTCTGCAAGCTGTAATAAAAACCAAAGAATCCCAGAGCTAATATGATTGCTCGACTACCTAAGCAACCACATACATTTTATTAAAGCACCCTCCTGCTTCCTCTACCATAGCCTATTTCAGTTTTTTGGGGGGGAAGTATTTGCTTCAAGTGTTCCTTTAACTGTAAGGAGAGAGTTCTGCATTCCTGTTCAGTCTGAGGCCTCTTGGCTGAGCCTGCAAATGGTGTGATATGGTGGCTCACATGACGCTGATATATATCCAATGTGAGCGGAGGGGGACCATACTCTCCACTTGCATGGGCCACAAAGCAGCCAGTGATTTCATGCGGTTGCTGCCATTACTTATTGATATGTCTGCTTTCCCAGGTTCTGCATGAACTTCACCATTCTAACAAAAATCCTTATTCATCTTCATCCTCATGGAGTAATTTTAAAAGAGCATTCCTACGGTTTACTTGTTTTACTATTATTTTTATTTGCTTGTTATTTTTTTTATACTAATGCCATTTCTGTGGCTTTTTGGGTCACCTCGGCTTCTTATTACCCCATACAAGCAAGGCTTGCCTGTATTATATTTTGCCAGAGCCCTCCTACCATTCCACGTCAGGATATTCCCCAAGAAGCTGACTCCCTGAGCAGCAGAGATTGATTTCTCCTCTGAGTAGCCATATTCTCCACAGAAGTATCCTTTCCTGTTATGTTTTGAAAGTCATCAGAACGTGCTGTTATAAATGATCACTGAAGATTACTGGAGAAGCTGCAAAATAATAGTGAACCAAGTAGCATCTGTAATTTCCACTGCTGGTTTGCAATCATTACTCAAAATGAATCCTGTCTCAGTTGTAGGGCTAAACTTTTTTTACCCTTCCTCTTCACTGCAGTATAAGACAGTTGAAATAGATACTGTCTCATGAATTTTTATGCAAAAAGCTGAGCTGCAATCTTCTGTACCAACAACTAGCATTCTCTGTGAAGATCAAGACTAGCTTAGAAAATGCTGGAGAGAAGTCAGCATTTCCAGTTACTGTTACAGCTCAAGTGGCTCTGAGATGGATATCTCTGATGCTCTTTCTTCTTAATTTGCCCAGTATAAATCCAATACCTCTTGCACAGCATATTTATCACCATTCCTGTTTGTTAGTAGAGGTTTTCATGTTTTATGAGCATAGTCACTCAACCCTTGTTTTCCTGTGAGTCACTGGTGCCATAAATGCCCTTACTGTAAAAGGACAGACATGAATCAATTTTAATGGAAAATGAGCTGTGATACCTGTGGTTTTTTTGTATCTTCTGTGCAAGAATTGCCTCCACAGCAATGCCTGAGGTCTTGTTCTGGTAACATGCATAGGCAAGTGTATAACTTCAGACACAGGAGAAAACCCAGTGGCTATTAAGCTGTGCAAGCTTAAATGTTTCATTTGAGGGAATGATAAACCTTCCATTGGACTTGGAGACACCTCAGTGCTTCTGGTGGTTTTTTTTCTCCACGTTGTGGTCTGGGGTGCTACAGAGTTTTTGAGAGGAAACCCAACCACACCTGACTATCAAGAAGGGGGAGCTGGGTGACAAAGCTCCAAAATCTGTTCCTGTACTGCCACATTGGAAACTCTGGTGCTGCCAGTCAAAGGGAAAACCAGGGAAGAATGTCAGTGCTAGGAGGTTGCCTTTTGGTTTTGTATTTCACCCACAGAAAAGGCTTTCTTTGCTCTTCCCTCATCTTCACTTAATTGAAATTTCTGTGGTGTCTGTTCTCTTTCAAGACTTTGTGCATTCCATGTTTGATTTAAGGCCCATTGGGAAGAGAATGAGACTGCACCAAACCATACTCACGGCATGGATCTATCTGAAGCCCATATTGTACTAATAAATTTCTTCTAAAAATGTTAGAGGACCTCATCATTACCTAAACTAGCAACCTCACCACCTGAAGTGGGACAGAAGCTCCATCTCCTTTTGGAACAGATAAAGCAGCCAGTGTTGAAGTCAAAAGGGAGGGGTGGATTTTAGTCCTGACTTTGGTGAAGAGAGAAAAGAAGAAAGCATTGGAATGGAAGTAAGGAATGGAAGCAATCTTCAGAGTTTATCAGATATTGCATGTACAAAACAAATTTGTCCTAATACTCTTCTCTCCATAGCAACTTTTACATCTTCATCACTTGATATTTGTTGATGAGAGGATCTCATAATGATGAGAGGGAACTCAGAACTGCTGAGCTGCATCTCCCTTCTTTCAAGAGCTAAATGCTCTTCCTTCAGTGTACTACATGTTTTTAGGGTTGGGCTTACTTTCATATACATGATAGATACTTTGGAGAGTTTTTGAAGCCCTCCAGCTCTTTGACTCCTGTGAATTAGGTGCTCTAATACACTTGAAAGGATATCTGGGTTTGAAGTTTTTACTCTTAGAGTTCTTCATTCTTTTCAGAGCTCTGATTTCTATTGTTGGTTACTTAATTTCCTCATTTAGCCCAGAGCTTTGATATGAAAACCGTTACCTTTTTCACAAGGATTCAGCAAGTATTGTATTTAAAAATAATAAAAATAAGATTTGCTTTTTCATTGTCCAGTTTGGTGTTAGTCACTATTAACACTTTCACATGGATCAAATTTAATGGTACCTCCTTCACAGCTTAGCTTCAGCAGCATCAGAAGACTCTTCCAATCAGCCATCCCTTCTCCATAGTTTCCACCAATGTGTAGGTTTTGTCAAGCTAAAAAGCTTGCAACATTTCCTACAAAAATGAAAACAAGAATTTTTATCTGCTACTGAGAAATAACACGTGGCACCAAAGCAAAATGGTTTATACCATCTCTTCTCAAAAATTATTTTATTATTTTTTTCTTTTTTTTATGTTCCATGAGAACATTTTTTCTGAATTCTGGACCACAGTTTCTTTAAATGGGCTTGCAATGAGATTGCTCTTTTATATGAATTTGGGAGCATCACTGGCAATTCAGATCAATAATTCCTGAACCAACTGAGTTTTTCAATACAACTTAGTGAAGAAGAAGAATACAACAAGACGAAGAAGAAAGTACTATGGATTTGATTGCTTCTTCCAACTTTTGAAATGTAAAGAACAAACACAGTATTTGAACAAATTTTTTTTTTTCTCTCTCTCTCTCCAGGTTAGGCTTGTGCAGTGTGTATTTAGTCATTCTGGCTTATTCATAGCCAGTGGTTTGCATCTCGAAGAGCAAGCACAGGGTGTTCTTTGTGAGATACAATGATCAGTTCTGCAAACACTGCTTGAATGATATCTCTCTGTATTACAGCAGCTCCTGCAAAGAACCTCTGTAAGTCCGGGGTTGTATCAGCATTTCCATTATAAATGTAACATTTACATTACTACCACCTCCCTTGATTTCTCTCATGCTCCTGTGCTGTAACACAGAATCACATTTGCTTTGTTCACTGGAGCTGTACATGGCTTTAGAAGGGGCCGGGGGCTCAGGGGACTTTTCTTCAAGTGCTCCCAAATCTATCTCCCACACTAAAGCATAACATTGCCTTTTCAGCAAATATTGGTGCTTTTTATTCTTTGCTTCAAGATATTACTCTGCTTATATGCTGTGTACCTGGGCTAAGGTGCATTTACAATTTACTGGTGCAGGTACTGCAGGTACTTTAAATCCTTCTGTTTATTATCTACATGGTCTGCCAGCAGCAACAAACATCTTTTCAGCACCAAACACCTCATTCTGAATTGTCCATGCCCTTGGTTTTGCCACCGGGTCAGGACGCAGGTCTCAAAACAAGTGACAGAAGAGGGAACCAAGTCTAGGAATGCAGGTTTATTAAATCCATGTGTAATAAGCACACACTGTATTCAGGGTCCATTTATATATATGTCATTACAGATGGTTAATAAATTATCAATACATGATGTTACAGATGCAAATAGCAAGCCATTATAAATGGTATCATTATTCTATCAGCAAGTGGTGTTGTGAATTTAGAAGCACACAGTTTGGCCCACTAGCTTTCTGTGACACTGACTTTTCAGTCCTTTCCTATTTAAAGTCATTAAAATGTCTTATTGATCTAAGCTATTTAGAAATGAATACTCTAATATTTGATGCATCCCTTTATGGGATTTACTGAAATTTTTCTCTGGTGAATTTCTTTTTTCTTTTTGCTCCATGTGATTTTGTACCTTCAATGTTTCTTCTAGAGAACAGCATCAGTGAATTGCTTGTTTGCAAGTGGTCAAAATGTTATTGTTTACCTTTTTTTTTAAATTCAGGTTGCAAATCATTTGGGAAAAACCTCTTTAATTTGACCATATTTTTTTTAAAATGCATTTGTTTGGGAAACCTGGACTTGATGTCCTCACCTCAGGCAGTGTGCAGGTCAGGGAGGGCAGGGGCAGAGTGGGCAAGTGGAATCAGCCAGGCTGCTCCACCCACCTTCCCTCACTGCAGAACACTGCGTGGAGGTAACCTCAATTTGCAGGAACGTGGGTACCACCAGCACCCTGGACTAAAATAATAGTTCTGCAGAATTCAAGCTATTAATCCAGTAGCTTATAAATAATTATTTAAACTAAGAGGAAGAAGAAGTGAAGGGGAAAAAGCCCCAAACCTTTCAAATCCATTATTACAAAAATCACCCAGGAACGTCGCTACATTTTTTCATCTGCTAACTCACCAGCAACTTTCTTCCCACCTCATGAATTATATTTACAGTTTCCTTGTGGTTTTTACCCTGAAGTCAATTTTCACTCCAGCAACTTTTCTTCTGTACTGTGCCTTGGTTCCTTAGGTCTTTAACCTCAAGCAAGGCTCTTTGTCAAATACTTTGAAAACCAAAGTCCACTCTATTTCCCTTGTCTGTAGTGGTGGCAATATAGCACTTTCAAAGAATTCCAGCAATTTTCTAAGGCGTGACCTGCCTCTCCTGAAACATGCTGGTATCTTTGCAATCTTTCAGCAAGCTGTGCTGTACCAAATGTTCCTCTATTTGATCTTCTTAAATATTTACTCAATTGTTTCCGGTGACTCTCATTCAGTTAACTGGTCTCCAGTAACTTGACAAACTCAGTCAACTTGATGGATTGATTGTTTGTTTTCCATTAAAAAACTCAAAGTAAACAATAAGATATATTTTAGTCTCACAGTTTACAACCTCTCCTGATATAAAAAATCGCTAATCATTTGCTGGCTTTGGGGAAATATGTTTGGTTCTGTGGTAGAAACAGTTGGATCTCTTTAAGTACTGTCTGAGATCTAACTTGTTAAATAGCCACTGCCCATGTTTACTGTTATGTGCAATGAAAATAACATTTTACTCACAAATGCAGTAGAATTCATGTTACCTGTGGAAATGTGGTGATCATTATGAAATAATAACGTATTTGCTTTCTTAGCAGTAAAATGCTTCAAGGAATGGAAGCTCAGGCGGAAGTGAAATGTCTTCTGCCAAATTTAAAATATTAAGAGGGTCTATAATGTTAATCCACTGGATTAACTGCTGATCTGGATGGACATGTTGGGCAAGGGGAGCAAGGGAATACTTTTGTCCATTATTTCAGGTGACCAAAGCGTTAAATAAATCAGTGTCGGTGCTGCAATGCCCAGGAATTATCCTCTAGAACCAACAAACAAGGTTTTTGAATATTTTGAATAAATTTCTGGGCCAGGTCCTCAGCTGTTTTCTTGAGGTGTCAATCCTTGCATCCAGTGCAGGCTTCTTCACTCTCTCCTGCAGGGGCTGGCCCCTGCCTTACCAGCACAGAAGATCATTTTAAGTTGTGAGTAAAGGAAATTTTTAGACAGCTCTGTTCCTCCCCATGTTCCCATCTCTTCAAAGCTCGCAGGCAGTGAAGGCTCTCCTTTTACTTGAGCACATGAAAATTTGAGTGTTCAGATCTGAAAATCCAAGCTTGCTCTCTGCTTTGCTGAGAAGCTTTGAATGGCTGCATTGTGAGGCGCTAACCATAATGTCGTAGCTGGTCATTGATCTTTTCAGACACATTCTTCTAACTGGGGCATCCTTGTGGCATGATGAACAGAATAATAATTTAGGAAGAGAGCTTACTAAATCATCCGAAGGCAGCTCCTTTTGTCTCCAAGATGGTTAGAGCAGGGCAGAAGCTTTCTGAGAGGAGCAGATGAGTAAGGGATGCAGCCGCAAAACATTGTGGAGAAGAGGAAACCTGGGGATCTGAAAATTCATGCAAGGAGGGGGAACAACACATATCTGGCATTTCTATTGGTGTTTTCTTGGACAGTAGAGAGAGACTGTTGAGGAAGTGAATTTTTCCCTGGTGCTCAGCTTTTCAGCCTTTTTTTCCCCCTTCTCTTCCCTGCTGCCCCTCCCCTTATGCCAAAACCCTCACTGGCTTGCAAACTGAGCAGTATTTTTCTCCCAAAAATAAAAAAGATTGAGGTCCATCTCCTTTGCATCCACCCTAGGGGCAAATCTTCTCTTCCTACTGTGCTGCAGTGGGTATAATTCCACACCTCAAAGCATTACTCTTGCTGTTTGCTGATAACTTCTCTGAAGCTTACTTTAATTTACTCCTGAATAGGTACCAGTCATTCCTTTTGTTTGGCTATGCTGGTTATCCAACAGTCACCCCAATAAAACAGATGGCTCAATCACGCTCAAGCGTGTTTAGATTAAGCAGAGTGTAAAATTTCGTTGATCAAAATGTTCTCTATTGAAACTTTTTTTGGGGTCAGAGGCTAGCATTTCAATCAGGCTAATTTTCTTCTCTAAAATGTCACCACTCCTCTATTTAATTTTTCAGAAGCTGGGAATGGGAAAGGGTTTTTTCCTTCAGCCACTGGATATATAAAGTTTTCGTGGATTTTTGAAAGAAAAATTTAAAGGGAAATGTTGATATGAATGGAAATAAATTTACTTTTTGAGATACATATAGGTAACAAAACTTCTCTTAATTATCTTTTAACGTGCTGCAGCTATAAAGAGAATTTGAGATCTCTCATTTTGCAAACAGTATAGAAATTCTCCGTACACAAACTGGTTTTGCTTAGACTGCCTGTTTTCATATTGTTTTTTTATTTCTTGAAGAATTTAACACTATCAATTCACTTCAGATAATATGTGTATGGATAAAGTAGTATTGCTGATCAGTTTTCTGATGCAAGGCTTTGCTAATAACTGTGGAAGAGATCTCTGCTCCTGGGAGCCTGGGGAAAGGGGAGAAGTTGGACTAAGTATTGTTGTGTGAACAGTGTAAGTGCACACTCTAGGTCTGCACTGGAGGTTATTGGTATTTTATCTGTGGTTAGAATGCTTTTTTTGTCCCATTCTTTTATTTCTGTTACAGGTGCTCCATCCATTTACATACCTGAACCCTTTCAGTGCACTCAATACACACCTTTAACAGCTCACCCTGCATTTTAATGATCAAAATCATCTTGTGATGTGGCCATCAGCCTTCCAATGAAAGGCTTCAAATGGTGGAGGATCTAAGGCTGCCCATTGATACTGGAAAATGTTGGCTTTATTCACTTGTTGCTAAATCTGACACAAATCTGTCCCTTCTTCTTGGCAAAGGTGGTGGTACACATTTGTTTTCAGCTGTGTGCTGTCTTTAAACATTCTGTGTAGTTTGTGGGGTTTTTTGTCCTCTATTGGTTAGAACTTCCCCATATTCTTCCTCTGCTGGGTTATGATTATGACTCCTGTAAAGTCACAGCTGTGCACAGTGGTTTTGCAGCAGGAGTGAAGGCAGGATTCAGAGGTGATATTGCTGCTCTGTATTTCACTCTGTCAAAAGTTATGGATGCATATCAACACTGGGAATGGCACAGTAAGAGAACTGCTTGCACCTGAAATGCTTTGCTTTTTATTGTCTCCTTTCCCATTTCTATGTCCTACATACCATTTCTTAGGAAGCTCCTCTTTATAATTCCTTCAAGATTTAATTTTGTTTGAGCAAAGAGATATTAAGATGCTTTCCACTCCTGTAGACTCATTTTTGTTCACGATCCATGAAACTTGCGTTTGCCCGTCTCTAATAATTTGGCAATTCTTTTGTTCATCCCAATACTTTTTATTAGTGTCTGATGCTTCTCTGTATCTCTCCCTACTTAAATTATCATTTTCTCCTCCTGACATTGGAAAAACTTTCCTGGTGCAGGTAGAAATAGTTAGGAGAGAATGCAAAGTGAGGGGAAGGTTTCAGTTTTCCAGCCCTCTCCTTGCCCAGTGTGTACAGACCTGATGCACTTTGTTCTCCACAGTGTGTTAGGTGTCCATTATCAACAATGGAGGCTTGTTAACACAGTAGCATGGAGACTGTCCATTATTCCTCCTGCTCCTTTATAAAGAGGCCATTAAAATAGAGCTAAGCTCTTTTCCCTACAGGTTGAATTTTGAACGAATTTAATTTCTATTTGTTAGGGAAACTTCTGCTGCTGTGGGAAAAAGAAAAAAAACAGATTGACAGTTCTAGAATATAAAGTCCTTTATTCATCCACAGCGCAGGTAGAGGAAGTGGCTGTTTCACTTGTCTTGCCAATTTTTGCTCATCTCTGACTTAGAGGTATCACCTCAAGCTTGGAGTTCACTCTCCACATCTTTCTAATCATTGGGCTCTCTGCTGAGGTAGGTGCCAATTAGCACAGGTTATTTTAGTGATGTGGACAGCTGACCATTACAAGAGGATGGAAACCGTGAATTTCACTTTGTGCAACGACAGTTCGTCATCATGGCTATGTTGGACAAACTCATGCTGCTGTCCTGGAAGGGTTTGTCTGGGCTTAAGTCACATTGCCAAGACATTCCAGGCATCTCAACCAGCTGTGCTGGTTTTCACATGGGAAATGTCTGTGTGTAGTCTGCTGACAGTGAACCAGCTACTACAACCCTGAGCTTCGCTCCTGTCCTCTTTCTGTCTGAAGGTCTAAGTCACCTTAGTCAAGCCAGACAGTGAAATATCACTGTCTGCCTAGAGTCTTCTAGGAAGAAAGATAACCAAAAATACCCAGGAGTAGCAAAAACACATTGAAATCCTCATTTCAAGTTCTTAAGAGAGTAAGCTTTAAAAAATCATCCTNNNNCAACTTCACAAAAGCTGTGAACTCTCAAACACAAGGTTGGTCTTTCTGAGGTCAGTATATTTATAAAAATTTAAATGGTTAGTCCCCAGAAACCAAATTGAAAGGGAAGAATATCAGGGTCTTGAGCAGGAATGAGTGAACTTGAGGTGACCCCTGGCTTGGACATATTAATTGTTTTTAAGTCTGGGCTGAAGTTAATGTATACAGAAGGATCTACTGTGATTACAGATGTGCCCTGCATTGCTTGTTTGCACAGCAAGAGAACAAGCAGTCCAAGGAGGCTTTGAAATGTGCTTCTAAGAAAGGGAAGAAGGGGGTGGAGGATGCTGGCATTCTTGGGCAGTGTTGCTGACATGCAGACAGAGTTGCTCAGTCAAAGGAATTTGCAGCCAAAGGCTCCTCATTGAGCGTGGTGGGCAGTGGAAGCCCCACCTTGTTGAAAACTTGAAAACATCCCAGGCTATAAATCTCATTCATTTGCATTTCTTTTCAGAGGATGAGGTGGAGCGTGGAGGGTAGCAGTATTGATGAGGATTAAACCAGCAAATGGGATGAGCTTGTGGAATACCTAGCGCTAAGCCAAAGTGCTCTACTTCTGATACATGAACCAAGTGAGACAAGGAGGCTGCATGTGGCATGGTTCAGCTCATACTGGATTGTTCAATTGTTTTCATAACAATGGACAGAAATCGAATCACCATCCAGAATATGAAGTATTTCCCTTTTTTTTTTAAATGAAAATTGCATAGGTTGAGGTAGTATTTTATGTTTCTATTCTTTTAATTTTCTTTATTCTTTTAGTTGGTGTTGTACCTTGGTTTTTTAGGCATATTTTTGCTTTTTCTTTTCATTAAAGTTTAAAAACTCCGCCTCTTGAATCTGGAAATTTTCCAACCTCTTATCTGTTTTTATCAGCCACATCCATGATATGACAATGGTGATGTAAAGTGGACTCATGGTACTGGGTGGGACCCACCATGTAGACGTGATGTGTCAACGTGACAAGTGTAAGGGACATTGTTTTCTATAAGCTGATTTATTTAGTTTAGATTTTTTTTTAACAGCTTTTCAAAAACAACACCAAAAATATCAGACTAACCTTAAAGGAGAGAATTAAAAAGGAGTTGTTTGCCTGAATGAAAACAAGCAGGAAAATGTCCTTGAGAACAAGGTGCATTGTTCTCCTGCCTGGAGAAGGCAAGAGATACTTGGTCTGACGCACTGGGGAGACAGATAGATGTGAAGGAGCACACATCTTGATAGCTCCACCGTTTTCCTCCCTCATCATTACCCCAAAACTGAACAAAATTGCCTCCCACTCTGTCTGGTGTAAGAACAATGTGTGTGATGATAGAACACAAGTCAGACGAGGTCTCCCTGAGTCAGGGGAGAGATTCTCCATCAAGTTGCCAACATATAACCCAGGGCTTTGAGTGAACCTTCAGAATACAGCTGCAACCATAATGGAAATCTGGTAGGTCTCCAAGATACATAGATATAGATACAGATACATATACAGAAATAGATATAGATATAGATATAGATATAGATATAGATATAGATATAGATAGATATATGGATATACACAGAGAGAGAGGGAGGGAGAGATGCTGCATAGCAAGACCCTGACAGTCACCTTTATGCCTGTTGCAAGGTATCAGGAAGAGAAGCTTCTCAGAATATTAAAAACAAGTCATGTAGAGATCTCTCTGTCTTCCATTCTTCACTCCAACTTCACGTGAAACCTTTCCAACATCAGCCTTAAGGTAGTAGATTTTATGCTAGCAGATTTCATCCAAAGCAAAGAGTTTTGAAACCACATGTTCATGAACTGAATTCTCTTTTCTACTCATGCGGGTTTTATTTTTTTTCCCTGCTAAAATGTGTTGCTGTATAAAGACTTTTCCTTTTGGCTGCCACTAAAATCACTTTGTTATGAAGCATCCAGATTTTATCAGACAATTAGCAAGCCAGCTCAGTGTTTGTGTGTGTGCATGTGCACGTCTGTTTGCATGTGTCCGTGTGGTAATTGATATTCATGATGTATGGCTGGCTAGCTGGAATATCTCACTACCCACACAGAATGATTGTTGGTGAGAAGGCGTTTTCCAGCTCCATATTAGCATGTTTCATCTGAAATTTGTTTTGCTGACAGGCCTTTTGCTCCTGATTGTGTGCTCCTGATGCAAAATTCATCATTGTGCCTAATTTCAAGCATAACAGTCCTGTAATAATCTCCTGAGGAGATATTAAATTATATCTGTTTGTGCTGTCTTGGGTAATTATGCAAGTTGCTAGTGCGACAGCAAGACCTGGACACAGAACAAACAAAGGAAAGGCCTGCCAAAGCCACAGACGTGCTCCAGTTGTGGTGGTAATATATGAGGTATGTAAGATGTCTTTTTAGGAATGCTGGGCTCCTGGCCTCTGCAGGTTAAATAGACCCCTCTGCCTCACATCAGCTGAATTGATGGTTTTGCCACTGAGCAGCACCAGGAAGATAATAACTGTCAGTCACCAGCAATTTGCACTGCATTTACAGTAACAAATAGGATGCCAGTTTGGGGAGAAGTTGATATTTGTACAAATATGTGGTAAGTGACCACATATTGTTGCAACAGTTGTTGCCCCTTTATACACCTATGTATGTCCAGACGTGGGACAAGAGAGTGTTAAACACACACCATTCAGAGCTGAATCTGGGCTATAATAAAGGCATTGTAACAAAGTAATTTCTATACTTGTCTTGGTGAAGAATGCAATGTGGATGCGGAATCCCTGCAAAGAAATGCATTATGAGATTTCTTTTTTGCTGTTTCAGCCCTATTAATCTGTTCAGCATGAGCTCAAGTATTTTAATAATGGACATGGAATATTATGCCTGCTCTGAAAAGGTTTGTTTTTACACACAACTTGGGCTATGTTTGTGTTAACCTAGTTGGGGGAAAAAAACAGATTTTAAGTTTATCCTCCTTTTCTTTCCCTAATCACAGTTACAGGGCAAAACATACCAAGGCTCTAATAGGAGAAATAGCATTATCATACTCTAATTTAGAGTAATGTTAAGAATAGCACAAAGAACAAGCCATTGACTGTAAGTACATGTTGAAATTCATACTTGTGAATAGACCTGTGGCATGGCTGGTTGTCCTTGTAGGGACAGAATTTGTGTTCCTGAGTAGACTACATTTCGGGAATTTGTGCTGATATAAGAGTTCTTTTATCTGATATAAAAGATTTTTTTTCTGGTTTTACCTGTATTTATTTCCTGCTGAATACTACTGTAGGAAAAGATACTCAGTCTGCAGCCAAAGACTATCTGCTCTCTATGATCAAGTTCAACATCTCCATCTCTTACAGGAATAGACACTGACAACTACCAAAAGAGTATCTGTCTGTTCCTCTTCCTCTGGAAACTGCAGGCTTCACCAGACAAGTTCAAGGGTGAGAGAAATTGCAAATGGAGAAGAGAAAGGACCATCTGAGAGTCTTCACTAAATAATCAGAAGACTGATTGATTTCAGACAAAGACAGGAGTTATATAATGCATTCCTCCTATGTGAGTAATCATATGCAAAGATTGACATGTTTGCAAGTGTTCCCAAAACTGTTTCTGGGCTTACTGTGGCTGTTCCTGCATGAAAAAAACATCAGTCAGAGGGAAAGAGGAAAAAAAAGAGAGGTGGGGGGGAAAAGGAAAGAAGTGTGATTGTACTCCTAGGACAACATCCTGAATTTTTCCCTGGTGGACTCTTGCCATTACCATGGCAAAATGCCTGGAAACTGCCATTCTTTTCCACAAAAAAATATTTTGAAGGAAGAACAAAAGAAGTTTGAACTTTTGGCAGATCATTGAAGATCACTGTGCTCAGATCCTCAGCTGGTGTAAATCAAGATAACTGCAGCATTGCTACAGAAGTTAAAAACTGACTGACTATCCCATCCATCAGGCTTGCTGCTATGGGGGAATATTTCTTTATAGCTTAGATAGAGGAAGGAATTGCTTTTACTGCATGGTACATGTTTTCCTGTTAAGAAAGCATTTCTTATCCTTAATTGCTTAAGCTCCCTTGTATATATAAGGTGGTGGTGCCTTCTGTCATGGAGGCATTTGTTGTGTGTGACACCTTGCTGTATTTCTTTGGTTTGCTAGTTGAATGACATGTTAATCTGCTCTGAAGGTGCATAATAGGATCAATGGGAATCAGGATGTATGTTTTAAATTAAAAAGAGGTCCTTTCTTTGTCTAATTCACGTCTCTGTATTATATTACAGCATGTGTGGCCAAAAAATACTCCCACTAGGCTAAGATAATGCAGGTCAATAACTAAATAATAGTCTGTAAAATTGAAAGACTTTATGTTTCAGAGTGAAAGGGTGGTTTTGTGTCTGATGGTGGTCAACAGGTAAGCACCCTGAGACCTGCATACATGCAAATACATCATGATCATTCAGATACAAAGGCTTGCAAATCCATTTTTAGAGTTGCAGAAGAATGAAATCTATAAACCCTCCTTTGCCTGTGAACCAAGGTGCAGTGCATCTGACTAGTGTGAAGCAGTTGTTTTTGTTGGGTTTTTTTTGCCCTTCTACATAGAGAGAAATGTCTTGGGAAAATTAAACTCATCTGAGCTATGTTGGGAATTGCATGTGCCCACAAGACTTAGATAAGCCTAGAAAATTCCATTATCTCTTCATACCACTCATTATTTGACAGCTCAGTCTGGATTTGTGATGTTGTTGGTCACAGAAGCAGGAGAGGCAGGTACAGGCTGAACCAGCAGCAGTGTTCCACATTCAGGTGATCAGGAAGCAGACACAGGAGAGGAGAGGCAGTCTCAGAGACAGGCCCCACATTCCCTTACATCTCAAATTCACCCAGCTCTGTCCACCCTTTGCAGTGCAAGGGCTCAAAGCTTCCCACAGCATGGAATACTGCAGCAAAACCTATCTTTGAAGGCATTCTGGAAGACAGATTTTCATTTATGTTGCGGAGCGTTACTCCTGATCTGCAGCCCAAGTGCTGTATCCTATTTAGACAGGTATTCACTTTTTTTTCTTCTGTTGGTAAAGGATATTATTTCAGGATCACCTAGCAGCTGATTTGATTAGCTGTGTTATCTTCCAGAGAGGTCTAATGCTGCTTCATCCCCAAACCAAGGGAATGTGAGGTTACCAGCATAAGAACCATGGGTAGCAAATAAAATACCATTAAGACTGGAAGAATTGGACTCAGATAAGGAATAGCAGCCCCCTCTGAACTTCCACTTTTCCCCAGGAGTGTCCCAGATGGCACTATATTGATAAAAGGAGATAAAGTGGTTCCGTCAGTTAATCCAGGAGTGAGATCTTCTCCCTGAGGAAACCACAGCTCTGCCTTCGGCCCATGCTATGCCTATGCAGCAATGTCTGACTTGCCCAGTGCTCACCTAAAGGTCGCCTCTGTGGTGGGCATCGCTGTGAGGAACACTGTGTGGACTATCCCAAACCTCTTGGGCTGACAGAAAATGTCAAGGCTGGGAGAAATCTCCCCTGTCTTGTGGTTTTAATACATTGGGAATTTAAAAAAAAATGACTTTGTTGCTCACTCTTGTTTATTGTAGGTTTCAAAATAGCTTTGTTCCTGAACTCTTTCTTTCATTCTTGTGTTTGGTCTCAGACACATTGCAAAAATAAGTAGAACATGGGACTATTTATGGGGAGATTTGAATTTTTGTATCTACCTATTTGCTGCTCTGTTACCTGAGGAATATCATCATTTCTTTCTGCCTTGATTTGCTTTTCAAAACAATACTTACTTCTTTCTGTAAAATGTTACAGCCTTTCTGTGTGGCTGCTCCATTAATGCCCCCAGTTGCCTTTGGAGCTCCAGAGAAAGTGGAGAAAACTCAATGAATGAGAGATTTCTGGTCATATTATTCAGGAAATTGTGAATTCACTGAGGCAAAACATGGCTCTGGTAAGCAATACAATACTAACAGGGTTGAAATCCTTCTGAGTGTGTGGCTGGGAGAAACCTTGCACAACATGCACCTGGCTGATCTCCTTCATGATGGGAATGATTGAGAGATTAATAGTAATGGATTTGCACAATATTATGGATTGCTATAAGTCTGCTGGGGTACCAAGCCTATTATTGCTATTTCCCACTGTTCTCCTTTTGGCTCTGAGCCTGTCCTTCAAATACCCAGAACCTGCCTGTGGGTGAGGGCTTCTTTCTTACTGAATCCACCCATAACTCATGAGGTCATTCCTCCTAAGGTTCTGCCCACCAGCATTTTGTACCCATTTTTCTCCCATGCTTTCCACAATTTTCTCTCCTTAGTGTTCTCAGTCAGCCCCAAGGAGGAAGAAGCTTCAATATAATTTGTATCTGTCCTACTTTAAAAACTTGCTTTCCTTGCCTGGTGCTTAATCACAGAATGAGTGGGACCTCTGGAGATTATCCAGTCCAACCCCCTGGCAGAGCAGGGTCACCAGGAGCAGGTGACATGGGGCTGCACCCAGGTGGGTTTTGGGTGCTTCCAGAGGGGAAGACTCTGGGCAGCTGTTCCATTGCTTTACCATCCTCAATGGGAAAAAGTTCATCCTCATGTTGAGGTGGAACTTCTCATGTTTTAGTTTATGGCCACTGCTCCTTGTCCTCTCCCTGGGCACCACTGGAAAGAGTCTGGAACCATTCTCTTGGCATCTGCAAGATTTTTATATACATTAATGAGATTCCCTCTCATTCTCCAGAAAAACCATGCCCAGCTCTTTCAGTCTCTCCTCACAAGAAAAAATGCTGGTCTTTGTGACTCTTAATGACAGCACTAAGCCTTTCCAGCAGACCATCCTGCATAGTTTGGTTTGCACAGTTACAGCTGGTGTGTGCCACACACCTTTCTCTCCCCATGTACTGAATTCTCCTGCCACTTCTGATCTGCCTGCTGCATCCAGTGCTTCTTAGCTGTGTCTTTGCTCCTTCACTGAGGCTTCCTATAGTCTGATCCTGTCCAGATCCTGCTTGCTCTCAGAACAGAGAGTCTTTGGGGATGAATGTCACTGATACCTGAGTGGATCTGGTATGTTCACTTCTGAGGACCCTGGAGAAGAACATTAACTCAGGAATGTGATGCAGTCAGGCTGAGTTATCTTTGCAAAGCATTTGCTCTACTGACTAATGAACTTCTCTGCTGTCTCCAGAACACTGGGGTTTTCTGAGGGTCAAGCTGCTCTGTGAGAGCCTTCATCAATAATAAATGCCTGTCACCTCCAGTGTGGAGTAACTGCACTTCTGTGTATGCTAGCACCTTCCAGCATCATCCAGCTCCTGCTGAAGCCAGGAACAACACCTTCCTCAGGCCAGGAGCACAAGCTATAGCCTCCTCTGGGGATTTCCCCATGGTTTGAATGCTGTACCCATTTTAAGCGAACCCTTGATCTTCCAAGGAGAGAGCTGCATTGAGCTGTGAGAGCTGAGGAGATGAATGGTGGAGCAGAACGAGTGTGCTAGAGGGATTTTTGGTGTTTCTTTGAGGTTAATGCAATCACTAAAGATAAAACTGCTCCAGCAGAAAGATAATACAGCTTCCCTTTCTTTACATCCACATTAAGAGTGCTTCTTACACACACATAATAGATACTAGAAAAATGGGAGATGAGACTGCACAAGCTTTCTATAATGACTGCAGAAAACAGTGAGTTATCGTCACAATCAAGAGGTCTTGAAAATGTAATAGGGCAGCTAGCTTTTCAAGAGGATAGTTATGTTTGTCTCTGTCCTCATCAATAATTTCCTTCTTCCTTTCTGTACATAGGGTCCCCACAAAGCCTCTGAACATGGTTCATTGTCTTCTGTCTTCTTAAATAATTTGAGAAGAGGGATTACATTGTGGTAAGAGTTGCAGTCAGGTTTGAGGGATCTGGCATAATTTTCAGATCCATTATATTCTTAATTCCCAAGCTGTGTCTCCCTGTCAAAGACAGTGGTGGGTGGCAGAAGGTACACTACCTTTCCTTCCAGAAGATAGTAATCATTTTAAGATGGATACCACCTGGCTGATTTTCTGGATATGAGGAGCTATTAGCATGTTTGCTTTGAGTGAGCACACATTTATGTGGCCACATTTCCCCGCCTTTCTGACATAGGTTGTTCAAAGCTATCTGTGTGCGCGATGTACTGCCACGACTTTACACCCTTCCTGTCTGAAAGCATCTTCTCCCCACCCAGATACAATAGCAGTGGCATGACTGTGTTCCCAACCACTGTCACGTTTACTTATTTTCATTAGAAGCCTTTTTTTTTTTTTTTTTCAGTGACTGTCTCATCTGCTGTCTTTTTTTCAGCCCGTCTTCAGAAATGTCTTGCATGAGGAGCGGAGGATGAATAAGATGGCTGTGACTTAAGGAAAAAAAAAAAGGCAGCATAACTGTATTTTTTCTGCCAGCTGATGCAGCTATTACTTTAAAAGCTGGTTGTGAGGAGAAAAAAGGATCTGTGATACAAAGTCAACAAGCAGTGGACACCAAAGAGGTGACATTCTCTTTTGGATTGAACTACTTTGCGTGGTGCACACCGGAATGGGTAAACAACAAACAATTAGACTGTGTTAGTGTACTTTTAGAAAGGGAGTTGAGTTTTTAACCCCTGCTGGCTCAAAGGAGGTCTGTGGTCATGTAACTATGGCAGACAAGCCATTTCAGCCCCCCACAAATGGGTCAAGGGAGCATATCTGTGTGGCATATCTGTAAGAGGGTGGTATCTTTTCTCTCTGACACTGACTCAATTCATCTTTACTGTCACTGAATTCAAAAGAATATGAGCAATTCTTTTCTCCCAATATCTCTTCTGTGACTCTGAGATAGTGGGAAACAGCAGCCATCATTTACCTGTGCATTCCCTCACTATCTTATTGCTGCCCCATAAAACAAAGCCTCAGAAAGAATGAACAGCTGTCAGTTTGTTGCCTGCACTGTCACTTTGCAAACTCTAAATAATAGTGAGATTATGGCATGCTATAAAAGTGCCTTGAGTTAAACCTGTCTGAGTGCAGGGCTGATATTTGCTTTTGGATTAGATTTCAGTATGATCTTTTTCTTTTTCTTTTTCTTTTTCTTTTTCTTTTTCTTTTTCTTTTTCTTTTTCTTTTTCTTTTTCTTTTTCTT
>JAODLH010001543.1:51094710-51105380 GCA_027575645.1 Cossypha caffra | reverse complement strand
ACAAAACTAGTTTTAGAATTTTTATAATTTTTTTAAATGCATTGGTTCTGGTTGGCAGATCTGTGGGGTACATAACATTAAAATAAATCATAAAATATGATCTATAGTTGTTTTAAAAGGGCTGATTATTCTCTACGTGCATAAATCTGTTTTGTTTTGATTGTTTAATAGTGTGAAAAACTATCAGAGCAACTGTTCTCAGAAGCAAGCACTTTCCAGTTAGTGCTTAAGCTTCCTTTTAGCCTCTACGTGTCAAACATGTTTTTTTAGTGCTTCCAACACAGAAGTTTTGCAATCCATATTCCTCCTCACAAAAGCAGGACCCATGCAAACTCTTTTGATCTTGTGTTTTGATGACTATATCAAAGTATTTAAATCAGGTTAATAGAAGTTGCCTTTTCCTTGTGTGTGTTCTTTTACTTTGCTTAGAAATAGTGCAAGTAATTCTTTTCTTCTGGAAAAAGAGCTAACGTTGGTAGTTGGCAGCATGGATCTGCATAGTTCAGGCTTTTTGTTTACCACATCTTGGCCCAGTTTAATATGTGAAAGTAGATGGGAGTAGTTGTTTATTGCAGGGCTGGCATGATGATGGTATTACGTTGGTTTTCAAACTGAAAACATTTTTTTCCTCGTATTTTTTTTTAATTGCCCATAGTAATGTTTTCCTTACGCTTTGCCATGGATTGCTGCGGTGATTGGATTTTTGCTTTAACGTTGCCTGTGCTGTTTTCCCAAGCCTCCAGCAGCATCCGCGCGGCAATAACGCGGCAGCACGGCGTCATCCTGAAGGTGGTGTATCCCCAGGTGGACAGCAACCTCCGCAGCGTGGTGGCCGAGCAGCTGGTGGCACTCCTGGATTGCTTCCTGGATGGCTACGTAGCTCAACTGAAGTCTGTGGATCGTCTGGCTGACCAGGAGCGCTACAGCAGCGTGGAAATGGAATACGTCCAGAAGAGATCCGAGCTCTTGTCCCCTCTCCGTGAGTGCTCTCTGTGTTCTTTAGCACCAAGATTGAATGGTCCATTCGATGAGGAAATTGCACCAGTTTGATACAGTGAACGGCATCCATGTGTGAATTCTGCTTGCTTTACACAGTTGCTGTCAGAGTACAAATGACTGGTTTATGATTTGATGAGATAATTACAAAAAAAAAAAGCAGATTACAGGTTATCATCCATGCACTCCATGTGCGTACCTGTTATTAGACACCTGGGTGCTTGAATTTCTGTCTTCCACCAACTTGTTACATTTTTCTGGCAGGATTTTATCTTGTGTTGCCTGGCTGAAACTAGCCTGTAAATGGATTCTAAATATTTATATTGTGGCAAGTTGAGATAAACTTACATGCCTGAAAGCTTGTTTGGTGTTTATCAGTGAATAGTTACTTTTTGAATACAAATTATTTAATAACTGTACCCATTGTTTAAGGTGTTGGATGTGGTCAAGTCCTGAATGAGTAAGCCATAGAAAATCTCCCTTTCAAAATGGAAATAGGTTGGTGTAAATGCATATTAGTAACTTCGGAAAATTTGATTTTTTTTAGTGAAGTAAAGTATACAAGTAGAGCAATCTAATGATAATTTTTGAGCATTCTTAGAAAAAGCTTCATAAAATTATCATTGTCCGTTTTCCTGACATCCTTCGGCTCTGTCAGCTTATAAATACATTTTATATCATTATGTTTAATACCATTATGTTCAATCTAAGTTCATATTTCCTTACAAACAAAACTAAATCTTCTGCTGGTTCTTACATATTTAACTGAACAAAAAGCAAGATTCTAAGTAGTTTCTCTTTAATGCAAGCCCAATTGTCCTTATTTGTCCTGTCCTTTTCCAGAAGCCTGCGACTGCTGCTTTTTGGCTTTGTGTATTTAATTGGCTGTTATTGTAGATGTTAAGTCATGGGTGGAATTCCCTCCCCCAGTGCAAATAGCAGATGATGCTAACTTCCAGAGGAAATAGAAGACATGATGCCATTTGGTATTCCCTTTTTCCCTCTTGTGGTTGGGACAGAGGTGGTAGGTCTGTGGGCATGCATGTGCACAGGAGATATATGCAGGAGGGGAATGTTCCTTTGGGAATGTGAGAGTATCTCCTCAATGGCAGCATTTCAAACTTGTTTTCATTTTTCTGGTCTCAGACAAAGGCGAGCTTGTTTGATTAAACTTCTTTTTCTTGGTTACTTAGTTTCCCTGGGACAGTACCAGTTGGCAGCTGCTTTAGCAGAGAAGTACTGTGACTTTGATATCCTGGTGCAAATGTGTGAGCAGACAGACAACCAGGCCAGATTACAACGCTACATGACTCAGTTTGCAGATCAGGCAAGTCTCTTCTATTTCTTTAGATAGTGTTTTATAACAAGTTTGCACCTGAAATGTTGCAAAATTTATTATTTCTTTCTGGGGTTTCTGTTGGCTTTTTTTTTTTTATGCGTGTGTAATTGTGTATACATACAGGGGGAATGTGGAGAATTTAAGTCAATACTCACTGTAAAATATTCAGTGGAGTATTTTACACTGGGAAGGCAAAGCTAGCCAGCAGAAATAAAAGTACTACCTGTATGGGCAGTGCCTTTTCATGAGACCTTTCTGTGCCCCAGACATGTTTCCTCACTCTTAACATCTTTCAGCATGTTGTGGCTTCTTCAAGTGACTGAGTGAAGCAACTTCACTCAGGTGCTGTTATATTACATTGTTTTATTAAACATTATTTTATTAAACTAACCATATAAAATGGAGAGTAATTTCCAGAAGAGATGAAATTGTTAAATGTATAAATAGAAATGTAATTAATGTATAAATTATAAATATAAAAGTAGTTAGGAAGAGTAGGTAGGTAGGACTATTGCTTTGGGGTTTTTTGCATTGTCCTGCTACATATTTGTTGGACAGATTTTCCACTGTCTGTTAAAATCTAGTGTAAAAACTAACTGTGCTGAAATATTAGAAAACTTAAGGAAAAGGTGATAGAGATTACTTGAAATGTGTGGGACTGGAAGAAAAAGGGTCTTAATTTGAGAATGGGTGAGATGAATTTGTTTAGCTTTCCACAACTATTATCACACACCTCACTCTGCCATTTCACTGCCTGGAATTTAAGATCTCTTAGCAACCAAAGGAAGATGGCTAATGTGTTTGCCCATATTATTTCAAGTCATAAAGCTGACAGGAAAAGAATTCCTCTTTTGCAATTAGTTGTTCCCTTGGGAGGGACCATCTGCAACGTTTCCATGAACCATTCTGAATCCTGCACAAAGAAATGGGTTAGAAAGATGATAAGCAGAGCATTTAGGTTGAGGGACCTTGCACACAGGGTTTTCTGCAAGGCTTCAAGGACTTAGCAGTGGTTCTCATCCACGCAGGTATTATCTACCAAGCCTGTTCTAAGGCCTGAACTAAGGCTGAGAATAAAAAAATCTGATAAAAAACTATGCTTCTTTTAATGTGATAAGCCTGGTTGTAACTCTGCATAATTAGGTGAGAATTACAGGACAGCTTTTTTCTACCCACAAGACACCTCCCATGGTATTTTACAGATATGGCCGTGCTGATGCTCTTGCAAACAGAAAAAAAATTCTGCTTCAAAAAGGTTCTGCTTCTCTCTCTCTAGTTTTTATCTGTGTTGTGCTGTTTTATAGATTTATATTTGTGCATGGTAATTATATTCACCTTTAAAGAAGACCTTGACAGAAAAAGATTTTCTGTCTTCACAGTGTACAGTTTGGACTGCCTTCTGTGTCCAGAAAGAGGTTGATGTTTGATAAATTTCTCGCTTGTATTTGCACCAAAAATAGTGGCAATTTCCCTTTTCTGCCCTTGCCTCTCCTTGCCAGTAAGTAGGTTCTGATGGTTTAGGTTTTCTGACTGTCATGGAATGTTGTGAGATTCACAGAGCAGCCTGGAGCAGCTGTCCTTCTGAAATCCTCTGATTTAACAATAAGCCCTGGGCTGGACTTCATGAGCTCCGTGGTGCCTTGCCAACTTCGTCCTGGGCTGCTCAGAGGAAAACTCACGAGACCAGTTGTGCCCTTGGGTACATACAGAGGTTTCTGCTGGGCTCAGAGGTCTGCTGGTGTCACTTGCTGCACTTGAGCTGTCACAAAATCACAGAATCACAGAGCAGCTTGGCTTGGAAGGAGCCTTAACGCTCATCCAGTGCCACCCCTGCCATGGCAGGGACACCTTCCACTGCTCCAAGCCCCAGTATCCAGCCTGGCCCTGAACACTGTCAGGGATCCAAGGGCAGCCACAGCTGCTCTGGGCACCCTGTGCCAGGGCCTGCCCACCCTCCCCAGGAACAATTCCTGCCCAATATCCCATCCAGCCCTGCCCTCTAGCAGTGTAAGCCATTCCCTGTATCCTGTCCCTCCAGCCCTTGGCAATTGTCTCCATCTTTCCTGCAGCTCCTCCAGGCCCTGCTAGGCCACACTGAGCTCATCCCAAAGCTTCTCCTGCCCAGGCTGAGCAATGGCAGCTGTGCCAGCCTCCCCTCCCAGCAGAGCTGCTCCATCCCTCTGCTCATCCTGGAGCCTCCTCTGGCCTGGCTCCAGCAGCTCCAGTAGCACATTTCTGATGAAAGATGATACATTTCTGCTGAAGGATGTGCTGGCCCCAGGACTGGGGCAGTTCTGCAGGTGGGGTCTCACCTGAGTGGGGCAGAATCCCCCCTGCCCTGCTGTTCACCCTGCTTTGGATGCAACCCAGGACAGGGTTGGGTTTCTGGGCTGCCAGCGCACACAGAAAATTACCTGTCTGCACCATCCTTCAGCAGAAATATGTTACTGGGTTAGCCACAATTTTTTGGGTGTTATTTGGGATTTACATGAGCTGCTGAGAATAGGGAGCAAATTGTGGCAAACCAGATAAAAGTGTCAGATTTGCCTCGTCCTCAGCACTGATTCCTAGCTAGTGTGTAAAGAAAGTCTTTGCAGGAAAACTTTTCTCAGCTTGGCTTCTTTTTGGAAATTAGGCTTTCCACAGCAGCTGTTGTTGGCAAGCTCCATCCAGGCGCACTCTCCCTCTTCTTTAATTTTGCTTTGTGATTCAATGCTAGTTGGCATCTGCAAGCCGCAAAAGTACACAGATGTCCCAAATTCACTTCAATTGTTCTGTTGCTTGAGTTGTCTGATGGATGTTGTCATTTTAAGTTTATGAACCACTAACCCCTCATGAGTAAATGCACACTCTATTTTAAATGGTGAAACATTCTTTTTTGGGCATAAGTCCACATATTCTACTCCTTTGATGAGTATCAACACTCTCAATCTAATCACAGTTAAAATACTAACAGTCCTAATTTTGAAAGTGACTGAGCTGTTTTGCATTCAATAAAGAATAAATGTCAAATAAATCAAATTCAGGCAGACAATCATCGCAGAATATTATGGAATAAGTGGGTTTGGTCTGGCAAAGTTATAAACAACAAGATTTAATGACAAAGGTTTAATGGCCTCGGGTTCCACTAATTCTATCTATTGCCTGTCCACACACATGCTGTTGAATGGATAGGTACAGAATGATGCTACATAAAGGTATAGAACGATACTATAAAAAATGCTCTGCTTGCACACGTTTTAAGACATAATAATTTCAATTATTTGCTTTATCAGCACCTTCCATTTGTGAAGCGCCATTTGCAGCAGTCTGGTCTTCTCAAGGACCATCTTTCAGGAAATAATCTGGTAATCTGGTACAAATAACATTAAAGTCTTCTGCCAAAACATCCCTCGTGCACAAGGATAATTGCACTTTGTAAAGAAATAATGGGGACTAAAGTCTTACTTTCCTTCTTCAGAACTCTTATTGCTCTCTCCTGCTGCTGTGACTGCTTTGGCCTGACTCCAAACCACTGACTCCTCTTTCAAATGTACTGTTAATATGCTATTATGTTAAACAGGCTGATAGAGTAAAATGGAAATGAACATGTGCAAAAAGCATTTAGGTCAAATGAAGTAACATGCTTTCAAAATATTAGCCAAAATTTTAGCATAAAACTTTGATGAGGCTGAGAAATCCTCTATTGAGCGGGAGCGTGAAATTAGCCCTTGTACAGACCATGTTTAGAACCTTATGATACTGTTTAATTCCACAGGTCCCCAAGGGCTACTTACAACCAAATTAAAGGGCGTCTTGTGCATGTTCTGGACACTGATTACGGGACCACAGACTGAAGCTGAAGACAGCTTCACAGCCACTAAGTATGCAAGTAGAGACACCCCTTAATTCAACTATACGTACCCTCAGGGATCTTGGTAATTATAAAAAGAAGACATTCTGCAATTTATCCAAGGCCAGACTTAGTGCTGGTGTGTTTTTTTCAAGTGATTTTCCACCCCCCCCCACCAGTTGTTTATTTTGTTTTTTGTTTGTTTGTTTGTTTGTTTGGGGTTTTTTTTGTTTGCTTGTGGTTTTTTTGTTGTTTTCTTTGTTTTTGTTTTTGTTTTTGTTTTGGGTTTGGGTTTGGGTTTGGGTTTATTTGTTTGTTTGTTTGTTTGTTTTGGTGGTTTTTTTTGTTGTTTTGTTTTGTTTTTGGTTTTTTTTGTGTGTATGGGCCAGTGAAGAAGGTATTTTTTTCAGTCTCAGAAGATTCAGCCATTCACCTGTGTCTGCTTTTTCCTTGAGATATTCACAGGATCATGGTTGCCCTGCAGAAATATCTTGGAATACCTGTGGTTGCTGGAGTGCTGCATTTGGGAGCATTCAGGAGCTTAGGTCTTGGTTCTGTCTGGTTTAAGAGAACACATTCCTGGGAGTGCAACCCTGCTGGACAGCCCCATCATTTAGAGTCCGCTGTAGGTTGTCAGTGAGCCTCTGTCAGCCTGGAGATCTTGGAATGTAGTAGCTGAAATGGCACTCAAGACACCGGGATGTCTCTGAATGGTCTGAGAAGTCGAAAACGCCACAACGTGGAGTTGAGGTAGGGGAAGGAGGCTTCTGCCCACATTTCTCTATTTCTCCTCAGCAGATTATGTGGTTTGTGAGAAAAAATCAGCACAACTCATTTGACTTTGGCAGACTTCCGCCAGCAAGCATCATCTGAAGATTTGGCTTGGTCAGTAAACTGGGTTTTTGAAACAAATATGTACATTTTAGTGCAGAGCCTGATCATACAGATCTCTTTTTTTTTCTTCACGATGTGAAGTAGCAGATGTTCCTTTGGATGATCATCAATACCTCCAGGACTGGAGGCACTGTCACGCATTTTCAATGGTTACATCTGGTAGACTGTTGTGTAAATCGCCAAACTCTCTTTTCATTGTCAGTGAAGGGGATATACTGGAGTATATTAACAGTGTTCAGCTGAAGAAGAGTGCGACTAACACAGTTTGCGCACCATAACACAGGTTGCGCTGCTTTCAGACCCTTGTTTTGGTTCAACGTTACTAGACTGAGCTAAGAATTATTTTCTTCTTATTCCCCAGGCTGGTCTAGTCGCAGTGGAAATTCCCATTTGACTGTTACTTGCTACGGTGGTTTATGCCAGCTGAAGATCTGGTCCTGCTGGGTTTGGTCTCAGCTGTAGGGCTGGTATCAGCAGAGCTTGTGGCCTCTTAGTGCTATCTCATCTCCCCTGAAACCCCCTTGTTCAGACAGCAGGTAGGGTCCAGAGCAGAGAAATTGGGACTATTACATGGATGTAACAATTATGTGCAGTCTACAAAAGGGTGAGATAGCAGAGTACATCTCATGTACACCTGGATGGGAGCCAACCACAAAATGACCTGTTTGGCCATTAGTTCTGGGAGTGCTTGCACCTCTTAATGACATTATGAGTCATTAAGGGATGGAAGTGCAAAGATCTAAGTGGGTGATAAGTTGCAAATGTCCTCGAGACTTTCTTCTGCCACCTTTGAATTCAGGAGTGATGATGCAAGCAGTGAGGTACTACTCAACCCAAATTAAACTGAGAGGCCGTGTGTTGAGAGCTGTGAAAAAATCTAAAGTACTTCCTGTATTGTGGAAGCTGGTGCCTTAGAGGTTCTGTAGCCTAAAGTGCTCTGCAAAAAGCAGAAGAAATTAAAGCAATATTATAAGCAAGAAGGCTGTTCACTGGCACTGCAAACTTAGAAGAAGTTTTTAAACAACAATCTCTGCTCTAGTTCTCCGTAGACTTGTGCAACATGTTGCCTAGAACGAAAAAGTAATGTTTGGCGGAACAGCGCTGTCAGGGTTAATGACAACAGCCGAGAGTGGGACAAGGGAAATTCTTGAGGGGAGACAATGCGTGAAGAATGACCAGAAAACAAACAGTTCAAAAGAATTCATAAAACATCATATGTTTGTGTAAATATGCTGTTTTAGACCAAAAGCAACTCTTAACTCCTGTTGAGAAGTTTTCCCTTTAGCTGCTGAAGGTGAAGCAGGTAGGAAACATGAACAGAAGCAGGTTGGTCATTCTGGTTCATGAGCTGCCCCTCCTCATCTGTGCATGCAGCAAAATCTAACTCGGGAATCCTACTGAGGGACACAAAGCAAGCTTTGTGAAGGACCTAGGAAGGTGGAATGTGAGAAGTGTCACATGCTTTCCTTGCTCTTCCACCCTGCCTTAGGCAACTGGTGCGGTTTCCTCTCATGGACACAGTACTGAGTCACGGGGATTTGCAGTCTAGTCTAGCACTTGTTCTTACACTGCCAAAAAAACCTTATCTTTTGAGTGGAACAAATCAAGAGTTTTTCTAGGGGAAAAAATGGGATGAAACACATTTGTAACCTGGAGATATGAAAAGGCCAACATGAAGAGCAGGTCCCACCAAAATGCTTTGCAAGCCCTCAGGCAGATAATGGCTTTTTCTGGCATTCAGTCCAAAAATGCATTCCACTCACAAGGAGTTTATTGTACCATGTGTTCCCCTTGGCATGTCTCTCCTCCTCTGAATAAAATTAACTTCTGTAACTGGCAACTGATAAGTTCTGGTGAACACTCCAGACTTCCTCTCAGTAAAGCCCCCTGGAAAAACCTGGCAACATCAGGTTGCCATCTTCAAACCCATGGATTTCCTGCTTGCTACTGTTAACCAAAGCAGAGTTTTTCCTCTCTTTTTAAGCCTCCATCAAACTCCCTACTGATCACAGGCATCCTTGTCCCAGGAATGTGGAGCTTGATCAAATACATGGTACTTGAAATATGTTCTCGGTGCATGGTCTTCTAATGAAAGCCAGGACTCGTGCCAAATGAACATCTTATAACTCTTCTGAAAGAGACTTTATATAATGTCTTGGGTTGCAATACAGGATGTGACCAGAAATGTGTATTCTATCATCATCTGTTGAAGCCAGGTGGGCAGTGACCTTATCTCCGTGGCACGTATTATCTGCTAATGGGCCATCTTTAAGACCAGGTGGGGCAATCATCATTATCTTCTCCACATCCCATCCTCCCTCCAGGAAGATAACATCTGCTGATGGACCATTAAGTCCCATCCTATGACTGATAAAATTACATCATTCCACTGGGAGATGCTCCAGCCAGGGGGAGGAACCATGTCTTTCCTACCTAGATAAAGGAGCCTTCTTTCCACTGGATTCTAGAGGAAAGCCAGACCATCCCTGGACCTTCAGAGGAAAACTGCAACCTTCTACAGGACCACTGCTTCAACTGAACCACATCTATCACTGCAGGAGGACTGTAGTCACCATTTAATCGGACTGCTACCAACACCCTGACTGACAGGGTGTCAAGTTGTATTGTGACTCTGTCAGTGTTTTGGGATTGTTCTTTGTAATACTGTATTTCTATTTTAATTTTCCTAGTAAAGAACTGTTTTTCCTAATTCCCATATCTTTGCCTCAGAGCCCTTAATTTCAAAATTACAATAATTTGGAGGGAAGGGGTTTACATTCTCCATTTCAAAGAGAGGCTCCTGCCTTTGTTGGCAGACTTCCGTCCTTCAAACCAGGACATATATTCAGGAGGATGAGAATAAAATCCAACACAACCATTAGGGTTCCCCTGCAGAAAAGAGAGGAAATTTCCAGTCCTTCTGGAAGGTTGTCTGCAAAGCCTGCTGACAAGGAGGTGTCTTCCAATGGAATTTAGGGGCTGGTTATTATGTAGACAATGAAGAAGCAAGGTTTAACATTTCAAATTCAGCGATTTTGTTGGAGACAGGATTGTCCCTGATTCCAATTAAAATAAAAAAAAGGAAGTCTGTTTCTAGTCCTAGTGATTGTAAAAATTCAAAAATTTGACCTCTTCAGGCCTTCACACCAGAAAGCAAATGAAAAATGAAAAAATGTGCTTAAAATTATTCAGGCCTTCGGGTGGGCTCACTCATGAATTTTGGATACCTCAAATATGATGACATATTTTAGTTTTCTAGTTCCCCACTGAGTAAGCATAAATAAACTCAGTTGCAGGCTGATTACTTGGCAGTTTTCATAGTATTCAGTTTGGCATCCAGTGAGGGGTTAGAGTCAAGTCACAACTGATAAAATAGGATTTTCTCTCTCAGGATGGCAATTACTTTGGCAGGATTTGTCTTGCAGTGGACTGTGCTAAGCTGAACTAGCTTTCTCCTGGTGTGGACTAAGAGACATTTACGTTAGCTCAGCAGATGGGAAGCCACCTGCTGAAGAATGGCAAGTTGAGGGCAGACCAGCACTTCTGGGGAAAATATATCTTGTGTAAGAGATACCTTTCACTGGGAATGTTGTATGGGAACAAGTAACC
>JAODLH010001543.1:50989167-51004226 GCA_027575645.1 Cossypha caffra | reverse complement strand
TGTTAAACAGTTGTTGAACCCGGGGGGGGGGGGGGCGGGTAAAGGAGACCAGTCATCTGCATGGTACAAAGGAGAGGAGGCATCAGTTGGGGATCAGTTCCCATTTCCATCTGAGGTTTGGCCCTGTGGCCTTTTCTCAGTGTCTCAGCAGTGAGGACATCACTCGTGACTGACCTCTGAGAAGTGTTCAGAGATAAAGGCTGATGAGCACTATTAGAAAAAAAAAAAAGGCTATAAATAATAAATTTTTAAAAGTTTCCTTCTGCTGACTAATATATGTTGTTCTCTATTTTTTACCAAGCCAGAAATGCACAATTTAACCACCACACAGAAACACTGAGGTAAAAATTTAGGTTCCACGTGGGTTTGGAAAACGATATGTTGTAAACAGGGAGTTGGGAAAAATGGAACCTGTGAACTGAAGAGTTTTTCTGAGATGGAAACTCATTTCTGCTTCATCACTGCTTGCAACAATACCATCTTTTACATAGCTAATTGACTTTCTTCATGAAAAGCTTTATTTTGTCTTCACTTGGGGGTTAATTTTAAGACAAAATTGTGTTTTTGTTTGTTTTTCGGTTGGGAATGGCTCCCAGAACACGTGGCAAGTAGTGGGGATGGTGAATTTTATTTTCACTTTCTTCTGGAAGGACATCTATGAAATATTTACTGATGTCTGTCACATATGGGCCATCAGAGATTGGATCATGGAGAGCAGCTCCTCTGCCAGACAGACCTTCTGTCTGAATAGAGCTGAATACCTTCATTTCCCACATAGTTAAAAAAAAAAAGTTGTTGGGCTTTTTTTTTAATAAAGGGGATCTATTGGGAGAGTGAATTAGCAGCTGGATTTGGAATTTTGTTATAATTTCATTTCCTCTCTGTTGATGGATGGTCCTTTTGTCATTTCAAAACACAGTGGTTCAGCTGAGCTGTGCATTGCAGGTCTCAGAAGGTGGAAACTGGGAATCTCAAGTCTTGGTTTGAATTCTGTGGTATCTTAACAAACTCCAGCTGCATTGGGAAGTCAAACATTTCCATACACCTCTTGCGGCAAATGTGGGAGAAAACATTTCACTTTTTTCTTGAGGACTGTATTTCTCCAGTTGTGCTGCTGTTATATCATGCTACTTAGGAAACAGGGGCTCAGCTTCCCTACATGAAAATTCCAATGTTTATACCAATCTCTTGCTGTAGAAAGTTTAAAGTGATGCCATGGAAAATAGGGAAGAATATGTAAAATACGAACAAACAAACAAACAAAAATTAGTGACACCTCTCAAAGGCATTGCTTAATCTAGTGACATGTATGCACCAACATGACTAGCTGGATATTCCTAAAACTTTGCTTCCCCTGACTTTTGTTTCCCCTGACTTTTGTTTCCAGAAATTATCCTTCTGTTACTTGTCTCACTCTACCACGTCAAGGAGGAGGCAGAAAATTCCAGGAGGAGGGCTTGTCACAAGGATGAGCTCATCTTCCTCAGGGGTTTAACCAATGTTTCTTTTTGGTTAGGAAAATTTCTGAGCTATGCTTAAGAAGGCAAACTCCCTCTCCTTTGGTAGTCTTCTCAAATGTTTTGGCTTTTGTTAGTGGAGTGTTACTTCAGGTCAGCTACAGCAATCTAGAGCAGGCCCTGCCATTGGTGTGGTGGAAATGAGGGTAAAGAAAAGTTTTCTAATTCTGGAGTATCCACAGAATGAAATGCTGTTTTTCATGTTCTGAGCAGAGGAAGATGAGAATATCTTGAACTGTGCAAGGACTTGGAGTCCTTGGGCTTTGGTCTGGGGATCTTGGCTGGGATTTGGCTTTCCCAGTGTCCCAGCTGGCACATCATTGTAGTCACACACAGGGGAATATGTACCCAGCAAAGTAGTCCTTCACATAATTGATATAAATATGATTCTTGGAATTTACCAAACAATAGGCAAGAGCAGTATTCCCAACAGGCTGGAGGGGAGCAGTTAAGCATGAAGGAAACACCTGCAGAAGTGGGTATCCATTGTTTCCTTTTGATGTTTATCACTGTGCCTAAATCTGGAAAGAATAGGCTTTTGGCCTTCAAAACCAATTTCCTTCCTAGTCTTTATAGTCTGGAGGAATATGTCCTTCTCAAGCATTCCTGTTTTGGAAATAGGGAAAATTGTCTCTCTGCTTAGGTGAAATTTTGTGTCTGACTCCTCTCAGGACCAAGCAGGTACCTTTTATGGATCAGGTCATTCAAAATGAAGGGCTGTGGTAAGTGCCACTGGCAAGGTGCCTCTTGTGGTGGCATATGCTGGTTTTCCAGGATTCTCCAGGATTCTCCAGGATTCTCCAGGATTCTCCAGGACAGTTGGGCAGCAGCAGCACCAGCAGGAAGGCATGGAGGTGGAGGAAGATTGGGACCACTCTGAGGCTGCCATGTGTAGGATTCCAGTCTAGGGGCTTGACAAGCACAGTCCCATCCTCCAGCATTTCTTTAGCACTCTGACAGATGAAAACCACCAGGAAACAAAGGGACAGGCCAATCCTCATGCATTTTTGATCAGCAGAAATGCCTGACCCCCGTATGGTGCAAGGTCATGGGCAGACCCTCCCCTTGCCTTGTCACCTCTGGAGACAGAATGCATTCCTCCAATGCCAGCCAACTCTGCAAGCCCTAAATGCTCACACAGCTCTCCCTTCTTCCCAGTTCCATCCCACTGCTGCTCTGCCTGCCTGAGATTTGTCTTCTCTTTATAGCACCTTTTATTATTCTTTTGACAGGCCTTGAATAGTGATGATGAGGAGGCAGGGGCAGCCGTCCAGTGCTCCCAGTGGTGCTGTTATGCTGCATGGTTGTTTTTTCTCAAGCTGCCAGCTGGTCCTGACACTGCTTGTTTCCTCCCACCCCCTCAGGAGGCATTCTTTTGGTGGAAGCTACCTTGCTGATGTTTAAATGGAGCGGGGAGTGCCACTGAGCTGCCTTCTCTTCCACAAGAGCTGTGCTGCCAGCTTTCTCTTTGACTGTGCCCAACCACTCCTGTATGCAGGTTCCCCTGCATACAAAGCAAACTCAGATGCTTTGGGCTTCTGTCCCTCTTGCTTTCTTATCGAAAATCTTTCTTCTTTCCACTCTTCTGCTTATCTTTCCTCGGGCTTTAAAAACCCTGGAAGGGAAGTCATTATTCTCTTCTCCATTATGCTGATAGGAGCAGGAGCAGGACAGAAAATGGATGTAAACAGGACAGGGTATCTCATCAAGGCTCTACACATGGCTGCAGCTCTCTCCCTTCTGCTCCTTCAGCCCTGATGGTTTATTTAGGCTGCCCCAAACTGCAAAAGATGACAACCATGTGCACAGTGCATGTCTGACCAGATCTCAGCACCCCCTGCCTAAACTGGAAATCAGTCACTGCAATCATTCCACAGTCATTTGTGCCCTGCACTGAATTATTATCTCAGGCATGGTGCTGTGTGCATAATTTCTTGATGTCTCACAGGCTCCATAAAGTTTGGGCAGTACAAGCCCATGGCTGTTTGCAGTGCTCTTTGTGGATATGATGTCTTCAAAGTGATATCTTTTTCCAGACAAGGATCACAAAAGCACACATATTTGGTAGCCATGCACCTCCCACTAGCACCACAGCACACACTTGCCCCCCAGACTTCAAAATTCTTCCTGTGGTGTTGTTTAATGTGGTGGAAAGTTCGAAGTTGTTGAGGTAGCCAAGAGGGCACGAATCACACCCATGGACCAAGAAGGGCTCTCTGAGAAGAAGGAATGTGGCTGGGGGGATGATGGCTGGTGCATATCAGGTGTGTGAGGAAGCCCATGTTCCTGCTGTTCCTGCTTTTTCACTTGACCTCCACTGCTGGTCCCCCACATCAGCACTGCACAGTTGTTTTCAGTGACCAGAAGTGGGTTTACCGATAAACTAGAACAAGAAGAAAGAAATAAGATCTTGACCTCTTTCAAGATCATCGATCTTGCAGTGAATATGTATGGTAGTGAATTAATGTGACACATTGTATGTTGGATATATTTGGTATTATATGTTGGAATGCTTCTTTTTTTTTTTCCTCTCTCTCTCCTGCATGTTCTGGCCCTGGTAACAGGTTTGTTGATGATTAGCATGGTTTAGCAGCCATCAGAAAGCACCAGCCAGAGCAGGTCAAAATGTGCCTAACCCCCCCAGGTTTATTTACAGTAGCAGCATAAATCCATATGAGACAGCATGAGACTATCATCCCATTCAGACTGTAACAACCACCTGAAAACTAAATCCATCTCCCTGCTGCTGTGGCAAATTGGCCTGAGAAGTCTCCAAGGCTCCCTCTCTTCAATGGGATATCAAGGAGTAATTCATGCAGCTGCGTTTGAGTTTGCAGTGCACAGCAAGACAACCAGGAAAACACATGAAACCACCACACCTGGAAGAACAGGTTGGTCAACAAGACAAATCTGTAAGTATTTTTGGATTGGTCCTAAATTATATACAAACGTTTCCCAGCATTTGTCATGTCTGCTCATGGAGTAAATACCAGTGTGCCACTATGGGATTTGTACATGTTTATGCAGCCAGCAGAGTAGGGATCCTTGAAAATTTCAGCCTCTGGTGTTTTTAAATACTTATTTACAGTTGCCTAAATCACTTGACAATGCTGTGGCTTGACAGTGCATCCTTTAGATGTTATTTATATCTCAGCATCACCAGCAGACCCCAACTACAGTTGATTCCCACCAAGTTCAGCCCTGGATTTATTGTGAGAGAATCCAGCACCATGATCTTCATCTAAGGACAGAGGTGGGAAAGCTGCTGAGATGTGCCTGGCTCTGTATTTAATGCTGATCACAGAGCACTGGCTTCCTCCTGAGCACTGAGGTGACAGGTTTCAGTTTCTAAGCATTTTCCTTGACCTTTAATTTCCATAAGTTTCATCGTGCTGGAGCAGTTGTCTTGGTTCCTCTCAGTCTCTCTGTCTTCTGAGAAGACATTTAAGTACTAATTAATGCAGCCATAGGAGCACTTCCCCAAAGAACAGCAGTGCTGGGATAAAGGCAGTGCAGAGCAATGCATTTGCAACTGGAGTAGGGGCTTCTGCATTTACTAGCACCAAAATAAAAATCTCTTGGAATGTAACAATCTGAAAGGGAAGATGACACAGTTCAGTGGTTGATTTGCAAGGTGCTTACGTGGTCTTTCCCCAGCTAGATAGAGAGAGCCTGACTCAGTCCTCATTATGCTTTGCACTCCAGAGGATGCACTGGAAGAAGTGCAGTGACTCAGCTGAGGTGAACATTTTACTGAGGGTACTACTTGTAAAGGCAGTAAGGGACGTGCAGATTGCTATACATTTTCGTGATGTAGAGAGAGACTGGAACACTGGTCAGCATTACAATTTTCTGGTGCAAGTTGTGTAAAAGCCAGCCAGCAATTCTCATTTAACCTCTTTCATCTAAGACTTGCTACCTAACATGGCTTATTCTTTCACCACTCTCCTACGAGCACCTCATCTCCTCTACAGTGTTTCAGCAGATGAAGTTCCTACCCCCATCCCAGAAGAACTCCCAAATGAGAATAGCCATGCTGATGCTGAACAGCTTTTTGTGGTTTATCCCTCATCCTTTGAAGGTGCGATGTAACCAGACTAGCAGAATAACTCTTCCTCTTGCTCTCTGTGCTCAGAAGTGACAACAGCACAGGGTCTGCAGCCTCAAGGAATTCTCAGTGCTTCAAATCCCCATGGTCAGAGTTAGGCTAGAGCTCCAAACAGCCAGCTGGGCAGAGGTACAGAGTGTCTGATGAGAAGCATTTCTAAATGACGTATATAACATCCATCAGAAACATTTGCTTGTCGTTATGGTAATGACTGGTTAAGTTCCTCTTAGTTTGTCATTCGTTCACCATTCTACCTACAGAACATCTGAAGATTCTAGAAGGACAAACTCACTTTTATCCTTCACATTTTTGCACATTACAACAGCACTTTGCATGAATTTTTGAGCAATATTTTAATGTTTGCTTGAACCTTATCCCGCCTTTTGCCCTCTCTATTGGAACAGAATATAAGCGTTTTTATTCACTTAGTTTTTTCCAACCAAAAATAAGATTTTTTTTTCACAACAGACATTAGTGATCGTGTAAAAACTCTTTATTAGTCTAGATTAATCCACCACTTAAGGTAGTTTTAAGCAAGCCTCGGCTGGCCTCATAATGATTACAACGAAACAACAGGCCTTGCAAACCTCATAAGAGTTGCAATTAAGGATTCCTGAGAGATACAAGATGATATTCCACTGTTGGCTTCTTGGGCATTCCCCCAGATTTATTGGGTTTTATGACTTTACATGCAAGCTGTGATTATGCTTTTAAAAAATAAATTAAAGGAATTAAAATTCAAAATGTTGGAAATCTTGGAAATAAACAGTAAAAGTGATGAGTTCTGGCTTGACTTACAGCAAGCACTAAGGTTTTGCTTCTGCTGCTTAAGCAGTGCACAGTTTAGAAATCTGTGTATGAATCTTCCATGCCTCTGTCTATAGCTTTACAATGAAATTATACTTGGCCACATTCCAGGTCTCAGGGAGCTCAGCTGTTTTGTGCAGGATATGTCAAGTTAAGGGAAATTTGGTGGGGGCTGGCAGCTCAACGGGAGAGGAGACAAGAGTTTGAGCCTCTCTTGAATTGTAAAGCATGGTGCGGGTGTATAGAACACCATGGTAAAGCAGCACAACTTTGTCTCAGCCAGTTGACTGTATTTATGGGGTGCTTTGTCAAAGGGAAGAGTTCACTGGGCTCCAGCCAGGGGAACTGCACCACAGAAAAGGCTGGGAGCCCCGGGGGATCTGCACTGGGCAGCAGAAGCTGTGTCCAGGGTCAGTTCTGTGCAGCTCCAGCTCTGGGAGGGGAGGCTCAGGTGCTGCAGGTGTGGCTGTAAATGCAGCCTGGGGCAGGCAGATCCATCCTCTCCACTCCGATTTGATGCAGATTCACAGCTGCTTGCTGTCCAGCCTCAGCAGCTGCTGGTACACCCCGTGTTTATGGGTTACATCAATGGGAAAATGGGTCTGGTGCCAGGGCAAGCATCTTATTCTTGCCATTTCTGAGTCCCTTTAAGGCTGTGGCAAGGGATTTGCTGCTGGGTGACAGCAGAGACAGAGTGATTACACATCCCTGAAAATGCTAGGGAGGCTTCCAGAACAAAGTTTGCTTGGAAGAGCCATCCTACTTGCTGTATGAACATGCCTAGAGGCAGCCAAGGGCAGTTATTTTGGGATTTAGAACTGTTAGAATTCAACAGTGAAACCACTTTTCCCTGTTTTAGTCACTTGACATGGTGACTTTTGTAGGTTATGACAAAATAGGAACATATATTACTGGAAACAAAGAACTTTCACTCTTTTTTTCAAATATAGGGTTTTTTTTCTCCTCAGGCATCAATCTCTACCTGATTACAATTTTCACAAGTTTGTATTTCATTTAATTAAAATAAACCTTTTTCAAAAGTTGTTTCAACTGAGCTTTATAAGCTTTATTGCTCAATGAAACTTAGTTTACAAGGTATGTGACTGAAAGTCGTTCTTCAAATCCCAATTAAAATACATATGTATTTTGGTATTTTTTAATTATCTCAATGTAAAACAAAATGGAGCATTTATAAGTTTCAGATGGATTCTTGAGGGCTTATAACTTTAATCTAAAAATGAAATTGCACTCCCACCATTGTCTTAAGACAGAAACAGGAGAAAAAAAAAACCCAATGAAAACTGAGAAAAATGTTGTGATTTTAAAACTGATTATCGTAGGTATGCAGTAAATTTTGTCCACACATTTTATAAGGATTTTTGCTGGCATGGATCCTAGCCATGGCATCACATCAACATCTATAATCAGCCCACAAGTGCTGATCCATTCCCCTACTCATACTTCACTCAGAAGACTACTGCTAGTCTGTGGCTTCCAGGGCTGAACTCTGCTGTTGTGCCCAGTGGTGCAAATCCACAGACAGTTCCATTAAAACCTACAGATGGTTTCTTCTGCCAAGAAACAAAACCACCCAAAGCGACCATCCCTGCTTTCCCCCAAATGCTGTCCCTCAGTGGAATGGGCTCTGGTGGCACAGTGGGACACAGGGAGTCCCATGAGCTGCATCTCTTCCCTGTGAAAGACAGAAAACAGCCTTTGAAAGCAGGGCTTCACCGACTGAGTGCCAGAAGTGAGGCTGGCAGATGTGATGGATCTAGAGCTGAGCATCAGATGCATGTGAGGCACTGGCAAGTTTGGGATGAAGCCAGAGCAGCCTGGGTGAGAGAGGGAAAAAATGGAGAGCTGCCTGCTGGACCAAGCACAGGCTCTCCCAGCAGACAGGCAATGAGCATCAGGAGGAAACACAGCTCATTCAAGAGTTTTTAATGGCCAGCTCCCCGACAGGCTGTAATTTTAGCAGGCAGTTTAACTAGGCTGGACTGAACTTTTTTCAACACAGCCCTGTTCAAAGAAAGCTGGAGGAATCCCTTTGGCTGCCCAAGGCCAGATGAGAAGCATATTTCTCTAGGAGGCTTTTATAGTGACAAAAATGAGACCCAGTACTACAATTACCACCTCAAGCACTGTGTGTATCCTTCTGTTGGTAGCATGCATTTCTCCACCTCTCAGTCTCCTGTATCTTAATACACTCTTATATCATGTGTGCAGCAGTTTTAGCCTTCGTTCTGATCACATTCCTTCCAGGATGGAATTTTTGGGAAATAAATATGATTTCAGTCAAGGCCGGACTATGAGATACACATATTTTCCCACTTTGCAAGGGTCATTTTGTTGCACCATCATCCTGTTTTGCCTGGAGAGTAGATCTGTTTCCTCAAGGCCTTTTTAGAGTCAACCAGAATCATCAGTTTTGGCTTCAAATTAAATGTCTAAGAACAGCCCTGTGGGCAAAACTGATCCCTCCTTATCCAGCTTCATTCTGGTGAGCTGGCACCCCCATTTATGCCAAGGGAATCTAGAGGTGAGGAGATTATTACTGTTTTGGTCTTTGCTGTAGACCCACAGCAAAGGTGGGAGGAAAAGGCATTTGGTAGACATGCTTGTCTATGAATGGGACCAGTGGGAGGGTTCTGGAGGTCTCAGCTCTTCTTGCAATGGACAAAGGTCTTGAAACTCATGGCCAGCTCATCTTCTGGTGGTCCCTCACCTTGTGACTTACAAGCTCAGAAGTTTCAGTTCCTCTAAAATGTGACTTGGTTTGCCAGCAGGCCCAAAGCTGGTGCCACAAGCCAACATCTAAATCACCATCCCAAATCTCCTTGGCGGAAAAAATTAAGCACTTTTCTACCGTGAATTTAATTGTGCCACGGTCTCAGCACACACTGAGGAGAGCCAGAGAATCCAGGCTAAATATGACTAACTTATTTCTCTGTGCTATCCTGCTCCTCCTCTTTTTCTCACAACAGCCAAGTGCTAGCATATTACATCATCAAGCCTTTGAATTTCCCTGCTCTTGTCATGTTTAAACTCAATTGTCTAACACTCGCCTCTCATGCCGTTGCCTCCAAGCTCTTGCAGTCAGCAAACCCACTGCTGACAGATGGTGGGTAAAAGTGGGTTGAGCTGGACAGCTTCCAAAAACTATGTCTAGCCACATGATATGTAAAACACAGGCTCTCATTTAAAATCTGGTCCATTTTTGTTTCTGTTGATCTTTTAGAACTATTTTTATTTTGGGGAGAGTTATTTTCTGTTGGGGATCTTTGTTTGTTTGTTTGGGCCAATGACAAGACCATAGTTTCTGGCTTCTATGCCCTACTTTTGGCGGTTTCTGGTCTACCAGACAGGAAATTCTCCAAAGTATTGCACCTGATAATTGGCCCCTTTTACTGGAGCAGAGATAAATGGGAATAGTTTTCTCAGGTCCTTCCCTTCATATGGAGAAACTCACATTAATTCATATAAAAATCTCCACCTCAGAAATCCTCAGCAATTGATGAAATCTCTGTCAGCTGATGATCTGACCATCATAAAGATAGCATCTGAAGTTGTAGCTTATTAGTTTTTGGGGTTTTTTCCCCTAAATATTTCCCTGTGAACACTGCAATACATCAAACAGTTCCCAGTAAAACCTCTGAGAAGGCAATATTACTCCAACAGAAGGATATGACTTTCTGTCAGGCCTCAAAAATATTTATGAGATGATTTTGTTTTTATTTACTTATTTTGTTAGAAAATATTTTTTCCTTTCCCAAGTTAAAATTAAGACGTATCATGAAATGTCACAGCTCATTTTCATGGAAGACCTAAGGCTAGGAAGGAATGCAAACATGGTAGAGTATTATATTTGTTACCCTTTCATGTTTTTAAAAGATCATCTCAACCCTCAAGATGAACATATAAAATAACAAAAAAAAAGCCCTGAATACATTACTGATACAGTATCATGTTGGAAAAAATCTTGAGTGATCCCTTAGCATCCTTTTCAGCCGGCATTATTTTCCACCTGGGACAGGATGTGAAAAGGACAACTCGACTTTTACTTGTTCCTATGTATCTAATCAGGCATTTGGATTGCTTCAGTGGGAATGGGGACCATAGGGGAAAGCAAATATTGGAACTTATGTTCCTAAAATTGGAAACATTGTTCCTAAACAAAAATGTAATGGGTGAGGCATTGGTTACATAAATGATCTCTCTTGCGGTGAAAATGGGCATCTACTGTAGAGCTGTGTGCTGCTATACTGTTAATGATATCAGGTCATAATAAAAGCTATTAATTAATTTTATTAGAAGATAACACCAATTTCAACGTTCCTTCCAAAACAGCTGGAATGTGATCCTGGGAACTTCACTGCATCATTCAAGAACAGCAGAAAACTCCTAACTCCTAATTATGAAATGCCTACATGACATAAAAACAAAAGCTGATCAGGAAATAACTAGGGAAAAAAAATTTGCAGAGATGTATTTCCTTGGAAATGGTGTTATATATAATTTCAAAGATAATTCTCAGCAAATAACGAGCTTACTTGAATGTTTCTTTGAAAAGGATTCCAAACACCACATTTTTAGTGAAGTTTTAATGCCTAAGATTCAAATCATGGTGCTTCCATAAAAATGAAAAATAAATTTAAAATTAATATATTTTTCAAAAATGTTGTCATCATGGTTTAGAGAGGAAAAAAATGGAATTCTTAAGCAATTTGGAAAAAATCTCTAAAAATATTTTCAGAAATATTATTTTCAGAAAATTCTAAGCCTATTTGGGCTCCACAATTGCCCATTCTGTGAGTGAATAATGGGTTTATAGCATTCTCAGCTGTTGGTTTCTGTATATTCAAAAAACACCATGTCATAAAAAATGCATCATTTTAGAGTTTAAATATATGTAGTACTGTGTTGTGCATGCTCTCACATTTAAAGCCTTACTGGCCTTGGGTTGGACCCTGAGAAATATTCAAATTGTCTGAGAGCTACTTTCAGAGAATTTCCAAACTTAGAAGAAAAAAAATAGGAAAGAAGTGACAATTTCAATCTGCTTTCAAATTGTTAGTTTAACCATAGATATGGTGCAAGGAAAATTGTAAAGCTGAATACATTTCCTCTGTGTGGTGGTAAGGTCTGTGTGATAATTCACAGAGTTGTACAATAGTAGAATGTATACAGGGCTTGCAAATATAAAGAGATATGGAGGTTTTTTTTCATGTTTTTGTTTATTTTCCTTCCTTGGTTTGCAAAAAGACGCAGCTGTATTTATAGCGAATTGCATATACTGGCGACATATTGATCATATATATTGGTGACATTTTGATACAACAAATACAAGTTCCACAATTACAGGTTCCAGAGTTCTGCTATAAAGCTGAGCTATCAGAGAAAGAAAAGAAAGATTGACTTGAGACAAAAATCAAACTTTACTCTTCTTTATTTTTTTCCTCTTTCTTCTTCTACATGCTTTAAGTCCCTCGGATCGTCATCCAGACCTTCACATTGGCCATGAACACCCTTTGGAGCAGATCAGCAGCAGCATTTGACTGTCACAAGTGATGTTGAATGAAATCCCCTCATTTCGTTGTGCCCCACATCATGGGATTTGTAGCCTTACTATGCTTTGAAATGGTTGTGAAATATAAAGAAGAAGAGGAGTAAAAAAGGAATAGGAAAATAGTTGGTGGGTAGCCAGAACCAAGAAATGATTCTGTGAGAGGTCAGAAGAGAAAAGACAGGGAGGAAAGGAAGGATAAACCCAAGCAGCATCCCAGGGAACATAATGCATCCTCCTTTTATGCACAGGCATCTGGCATAAGGGGGTCAAATGACCTTTCAGAAATAATTTCATATCAGTCAGAAAATGGGGACTACAGGGATTGTTCCACTCTGTCCTTCAGCATCAGCAGGTGCAGCACCTGGTGAAATGGATGTGCACTAGTCACTCCACCATCTGCCCTAGAAATCATTGCAATTAAGACCTGAAGAACCAGTTGGAATTAAGACCTGCAGAAATCAAGGCAGGAAAAAACAAGACGACTACAAAGAAAACTCATATCTGATAAATAAATAAAGGCTCTGAGATAGGGGCTAGCTAAGAAAAAGTAGGCCCTGCTCCAGAAACACTCTTAAGACACTGTAAATGACTCGAAGCATAGGAGGAGGCAAGTACTCAGCAGCTCAAGTGCTTTGCTGAAACAGGATCTTTGCACATAATAGGATAGCTGGATCTTGAGGATTGTAGGATGTGTTTTTAGTGCAGGAATAGGTTAGCCCTGAACTTTTTCCATCTGAGCTGGCTGGCTGGAAAGCAGCCTGGTCTGTGCAGTGGAAGGTGTCTGAAGGAATTGCTCTCCAGCAGGAAGCAGGGGGAGATCCAGCAAGATCAGAGATCAGCAGCAGGAGAGCAGCAGACAGGAAGGTTCATCAGCCTGCCCCAGTCAAACTGAAGCTTTCAGCAGTGCCAGCAAAACTCCTGCCAAGGAGCCAGCCTCCCTCAGACTGAGGGAGGATTGATCTGTCCTGCTGCACAAATGGCCTGGTGTCCCCTTCCACAGAGACAAAGAAGAATTCTTCCAGTGGCCTTGCAATTCCTGCAGTATGTTTTTTGATTTTACAGCTGATGGCTCCAGCTCGGATGGCACACTCAGATCCATAATATTTCATGGGAAGCAGGCAGAAACAAATGCACTCTCGTCTAGGCCCTAATTGCCAGTGGAACAGCATCTCCCACCGTTTGCCAGCCCTGTCCCTGGTGTACCCAGCAGCTCTGTTGCTTGAGGAAACAGACAAAGAGGAAGGCAGGGAGGAAGACACTCCTTGGTGTACTTTGCAGCTCTCCATGGTTATGAAACTTCCTCATCACTGCCAGAAAATCGACTTCAAGCTGGCCCTGTTGGCTACTGAAATGTTGGCAGCGTAATCCTGTTTCCATCAAGAATGAAGAAAGTTTTGCCATGGGCATGGGGAGGGAGATAATGATCTCTTCCTAGGAAAAGACATAGCCATAAACTTATGTGTATGTTTTGTGGAAGAGTCCTCTAGATGCAAGGCCTCCTGCTACCCTGAGTCTGGTGTTTACATGCTGCTGTAAATAAGAGTGGCTGCCATCCCTGGACCCCTGGGTGTACAGACATTGGAATATGGGAAGTCTTGTGTTCACAGCAAGATGTCCAAACGGGGAATCCCCACTGGCTACTAAAGCTTTTCACATAATGGGCGAAAAACTGGAGCGGGAAATCTTTGATTCCAGTACAGTAGGTTTTTCTGAGAGATTGCTCTTTTCCTACTAGACAGTAAATGTAAAAACGGATTTCAGATCCAGAATATTTGATTTGAAGAAAAGCTTTTGATTAACTTTTCTGATTTTAGAAATCTTTAGTCTGGTTACCTTCTTCCTGTTATTGTTGGTAAATGTTTTGAATTATACTCAAAACGAAATATCCACCATCTTCTCCATCCTAAACCGTAAAATTATTTCAGCCTTTAGTTTTGGAGGGGGGACACCAAACTAAAATAAATAAACATAAGACCCATACCCACAGAGACACATGTACATAAACACACAAGATGTAATCAAATTGCTGGAATATAATACTACAAAAGAAAAAAAAAACCCAAAATCAAATCTGCCTTCATCCCCTTCCTCGAGCCAAAATTATAAATTGAATTTATATTCCTGTGACCCAAGACATAAATATTTGTGGCCACCTGATATTTCCTAGGGCAAATGTACAATAGGTCCAGAGTTCACTCTCTACACTTCTCTTTATCACTTTTCTTGTGCCTGCTGTGTGAGTTTTATGGGGAAGGTGTGCAGTCTGGTAGAGGTGGCATCTGGAAGGGGGCTGCCCTGCCTTTCTCGCCACCAGCAGCATCTCTGCCAGTGAGCTGGAGCTCCTAGCCTTGGGACCAGCACCCTCCTGCCAGCCTTGTCCCCACTCCGGGTCCAGCCTGCTCTCCAGGCTGGCAGCAGTGGTGGGAAGCAAGCTGTGGAGAGTAAGATGTTGCCAAAACCATTAAAAAGCAGGAAGAATTGGCTGACAAGTGAGGAGAGGGAGTCTTGGGCAGCTGTTGAAAGAGGGTTTCATCTCTTCCAATTCTTATACCTGGGGATATTAGGGACAAAGCTGAGAGGAAGGAAAAAGTTTTCTTAGGCTGTGAGAATTGAAAGCGAAGGGCATCAAAGAAACAGGGGAGTGAAAGCCAAGTTTTCTTGGCAATTGTCCCTCAGCTTTAAATTCACTGAGAATTCTCATCCTCAGCATTTGAAGGGCTTATTAATAGTTTTCCTGTAGTTGGATTTAAATCTGCATCCTAGGTTGTCAAGTCTGAATTAAAGATACAAGTGGAATAGGAGGAATGTCTCATGATGGGCTCTGAGCCAGCTTGGAGGGGTGCTGGTGGGAGGTTTCACTGCCTCTAACATGAGCTGGATCCTTTTGATGTGGGAAGCATCTGCTGAGAGACAAACATTTAGGCTTGGGATGTTCCGATCTAAAAATAACTGAGCAGTTCACATCAGGGAAGCTGCTCTTTGGCAAATTCCGTTTTCACCTGTTTTTGCATCTTGATTTTACGTATTCAGCAAGAATTCATGATCATATTTTAGCACT
>JAODLH010001543.1:50930096-50941506 GCA_027575645.1 Cossypha caffra | reverse complement strand
GAGGAAGGCGGTTAATTAATTTTTTGTTGTTGCATTACGGGGGGGGGTTGGGGGGGAGAATATGGGGAGATAAGTGAGATACCAGCCGAGCTTTCGGGGTTGGGGGTGCTTCAGAGGATATGTATGTGTGTGCGAGGTCTGGATGGTGCTGTGCGTGTGGACTTGGATCAGACACGGGAGACACACGGAGGAGAGAAAAGCTCCGTGCTGGCACGACCCAGGCAATCGGGTGACCTCTTTCTTCCTTCCTTCCTTCCTTCCTTCCTTCCTTCCTTCCTTTCTTTCTCGCTTTCTTTCTTTCTTTCTTTCTTTCTTTCTTTCTTTCTTGCTATCTTGCTTTCTTGCTTTCTTGCTTTCTTGCTTTCTTTCTCCCAGCCAGTCTCCCCCTCCTCTTTCTGCTCGTCCCCTATCGCCGATCCCTCGCCCCGGCGGTGGTGCCCCCTCCACGGCTCTCCTGGAGTTGGGATGCGGGGGTCCCCGCCGGCGTCGGGGCTGGGGGGCTGCTGGTGCCTGCAGGAGGTGTCTTGGAGGAGGACAGCGTTCAGCTGGAGAGCAGGAGCCATTACACACGCTTGTGCTCTCCTTTGAGAGAAAAGAGAGCAAGAAGGGAAGAAAGGAAGGGGAAGGAGCCCACTTCTACTTGCTCAGTTCCCCGGTGTCCCTACCTTTAAACCAGGCAAGGGAGAAGGCGCTTTCTCCCCTGCCCCTTTCTCAACCCACCCTGAACAGGTTTCTCCCTATCTCTCCCCCTCTTTCTCTTTCTTTATCTCCCTGTCCTCCATTTGCAAGCTGTCTGCTTTGGTTCCAGTCCAGGCTCCACAACACAAAGCTTCTCCTCGCTCTCGCACACATGCACACACACAGTCCACAGGCTCTTTATGTCTTCTGGAGTAACCTTCTCCTCCCCCCACCGTGCCCCCTGGCTCCTCTCAGCATTGTGGTTTCTATTCTCCACACAGAGAGATCCTCCTGGAGCTTCATGTAGTTGTGATCTGATAGGATTCCTACCCCCCTTCCCTTCACCTCCCTCTTTTTTGGGGAGAAAAAGGGAAAAGTTTCATTTGTTTTTCTGGTGTTTGGAGGGGGAAAGATCTCCAAGTTTTGAGTGTTTTCTGCTCCTGCTTTTATGTGTGCGTCTGTGGGGGTCTGTTTGTCTCATGAAGCTGCTTGCATGTCTAAGAGGAAGTGACTAGTTTGGCAGAGAGCTGTGATCTGAGTCAGGTAAGCCATGTCATGTTCTCTAGCTCCACCAGAAAATGGAGGAGAGAGACAGTAGACAAAGCTGAGATGGGAAGTGCTCCTAACGTTGTGGATGTCTCTCCACGTTTTGAGGCTTTGCTGGGCAGGAGCTGGCTTAATAGTGATTTTTTCCCCTAAGATTTTCCCTTCAGATTTTTTCAATGCACAACATTGTGATGGGTCTTCTCACTCTCTTCATGCTATCAGGAAATGAGGATTGGAGGAAATTGCTCAGATTCTCCTTCACACAGTGAAACATATCCTCAGGCTTTTTTCTCTAATGCTTTCATGCGGAGGTCACCTTTCCAGATATTTTTCTTTGGTTAAAGACCACAGGATTTTGGAGGTTGATCAGTTGGCCAAATCAATAGTGTATATAAGCATATATTTTTATATTTCTGAAAGTATTTGGGGGTAAGTGCATGCAGCTTGAGGCTGCTCAGGTTCTTCGAGAGGGTATCATGAAATGTCTCTTTTTTTCCTAGGTGATGATGCCTAATTTTTTGGATTTTTAACATCTCATTTTCAAGAGCATTCCTTCTTTTGGATGTGTTTTAAATTAAGATGGAATATTTCTCCCCAGTCACTAGGTTGCATTAAAGTGATACTGGCAAGCTTTTAGTAGGTTCTTCAGAGCATCATAACAAACATAATTTCTCTTGTAAAAATCAAAACAGTTTTCACAGCTATCTTTTTGGTGTCATAAAATATTATTTTTTCCTGAAAACCTACAGCAACATTCTTATTGTGATTTTAATGTCATTATGGAAACCTGGGATCTTTAAAGCGACATAACAGTTGAGCAGTAATCTGTGTGCTTTGTTTTTAATCCACCTTTTAATCTGAAGCAATTTTGAGTAGACCCAAAATGGGCCTCGGATCTTTTCCCACCCACTGGAATCCGCACATCAGCTTGCACAGTGGATGTAGTTCCTCAAAAAGTTCAAAATGCGTCCCTGAAATGCATGCGGGGGATAGTGGGGTGGAGTGCTGTTGGGCTTGAAGGCACAGCTCCATGGAAAGGTGTGAATGATGTCCATGCATCGGTTACTGGGAAGTGTTTTAAGAACAAATACGGGCAGATGTTAAGTGGCAGGATGGGGGACCAGTGAATCTGAATCAGGACACACTCCCTGATGTGCAGAAAAACCAGAAAGATTTGAGGATTGCAATGACGGGTGATGAACATGAGATCCATCTCAGAGGTTAAAATCAATGCCCTTGTTTTATTTTTGCTGTGGAAGAAACGTTTTAATGTGTAATCTAATATACCTCGGAAGGATATTGCTTTATCAACTGTGCATTTCTTAAGTTCTGGTTGCTGATGTGTCACCCAAACTACTGAGATTCTCGATTGTCTCCATCTTTCAGAAGAAGGCCATAGAACATACCATTTCAAGTATGTTTAATCTCATATTTGGGCAAAAAGAGAGGTTAGCTGCTTTTGGTTTTGGAGTTCTGTTTGTTTGTTTGTTTGTTTGTTTTTGCTGTTTTTGTGGTGTTTTTGGGTTTCCCTCCCTCCCTGAGATGATATTTTTTGATGCGTTTTTCAGTTTCTGCACAGGTCTAAATCAGACATTGAAGAAAAATTGAAAAATTGTCCACTGATCTTGGCTTATTTGGGTCAGATCCTAAATATTCATCCCTTATATGGACTGTGTGCAGAGCTTGTGGTTCAGAGCTGTGAATCTCCTCTTACTTCTGGAGAGGCCAGCCCAGTGCTGACACTAACAGGATGTCCTGCAGACGCACTGCCCTTGAACGTGGCATGTGCAATCCAAGAACAACTCTGAGATTTCAGATCAAGATCTTTATACACCCTAGAAAACCGAACAACATTGCAGTAGTTTCAATGGGGTTTTTTGGTTGTTTTTTTTCTGGGTTTCCTCACTATGAGACTGAAACCTCTTCAGAGAATTATATTGTTAATTGTGCTTCTTGCTGTGGGTCTGCTCAGATTGACCAAAGTTCACCTTGCTGTTAAAATACAAGCTGAAGAATTTTATTTTAAAAAATAAAATCCCAAAATAACACAAAACAGTTCTGCCCCCTCATAAAAACCCAAACAAACAAGCAAAAAAAAGCCCCAAAACCCATTGGTTTTTAAAGAAACTCCACAAAGATGATCTTAATTAATACCATGGTGGTGACATGAATGTTTCTCCTAATTAGGCATTCATTTCCTCATTCAGACAATGGCTTTCAATTGCTTTTGGTTTGGGGCACGCAGAACCTTTATTTGGTCCAATCTCTAATAGAAAGAATAAGCATTGGTAGCTTATTCTCCAGTATTTAAATCTTTCTTAATCACTTTTGTCACACCTACTAGATATAGCCTATGAACCACTGCTTTAAAAATATTTAAATAATTATTTGACTTTGTTTTACATTTCCACTAGCTTCACACTGGGTTATGTTGATGAGAAACTTAAGATGTCATGTTTACAATTCCCTTCCATAATTAAAAAATTATTTTATTGCAAGAAGAAAACTAAAAATATAATGATGTGTATGCTTAGACTGTGAAGAATACGAATACATAATGGGGTACTGGAAAGAGAAAGCAGGGAAACTGCAAGTGGAAATGGAAAAAAAAAATAATTCCAATCTAGTAATCTTTATAGCAAATTTGTTAGCGTTGTGCATTTTGACTTAAAGGAGGATTGACTTTTATGAAGTCCGATAAAAGGATGATTAAAAGAGAGTTGACAAGTAGATTACTATTGTTCATCATAGGTGTCTGGACACCTGGCAGATGTTCCTCTGGGCCCCAAGGAATGGGCAAGTTTAATTTTAGCCTTAAAAAGGAAATGGGAAGAACTTAAGTCTTATAATAGTACAGCTTACAGTTTGAGGAAGATTACTTCAGAAGAGCTCAAAAGATGTCTCTTGAAAGCTGGCATTCCCAGAAACCCAGTGTAAATCAGCATTTCCTTTTGGGTTTTCCTATTATTCCAAACAACATGTATGGAGTTACAGTATAAATGGAGTTTGCCTCAATTTACTGTAACATTTTCTCTGTGTGGTGTTGTGGATGATTTCCTTAAATGAGCAGAACAACACTGCTTTGAAGTAAGAAACTCCATGAAAAGGACTTGGAAATGTGAAACTGGTGAATAGCTGTGTACTCATTAACTAATACTGTTCCGTGTTGAAACTTCACCAGGCAAACTTAGGGACAAATGCAAAAGTCCCCAGTGAAATAGTGATTGGAAGAAGCTGCTGAAGGAGGAAGGAGGTCTTGTTTTTCCACAGATCAGGAAAGGTCCACAAAGGCTGAGATGTCTATGTTGTTTTGTGTGCTGTGTTTCCTTATATTTTGGCACACTTCCAGTCCATTGTAGGAGAAAAATAGTGGAAATACTCCTTTAACTTCATATATTTCTCTTATTTTGACTCTTAACAGATATTTTTCTACTTTGAAGTAGAAGATTATCTATTTTATGAACTCGTTCTGGATGAATATGGTCTGCTACCAGTGCCAGAACTGTATGATTTGCTTAACTTGCATACTTGATCCAAGACGTGTTCAAGTATGAACTTCTAATTGCTGTCTTCAGCAGAGATGTTGAACTTTATCAGTCCAAATGACTGCTTGCTTTTCAGTTGATTCACTCTAGGGTACTAAACAATCAAGAATTATCTATGGGCCTACAGGGAGTGAGCAGGAGGTCTCTTGAGTGTTGAAGAGAGGATGAGAAATTCCATTTTCTTCAGAGAGTCAAAATCATTTTTGAGAGGGAAGAAAAAAATGAAAGGAGTGTGATGAGAGTAGAGGTTGCTTAAACATCTGCTAACTTCTCAGAGAGAGGAACTCAAATTGTTTAATCAAGAGGTGCTGGAGAAGGTGTGATGCAAGTCCTCAGCTGCTGGCAGAGACACAGTTAACATTGTGCACGGTTGAACTTCAGCATGGCACTTCTCCAAATGAGTTGACTGTTGAAAATAAAATGTTCCAGAAGAACTGGGAGAACAGGAAAGAAGTTAAAATAGCATGGTTTGTGTGCCAGTGCTGAAAGAAGAAAAGGGGGGAGGAAGGGAGATAGATTGACTTATGATAATTATCTTGTTGGTTGTAGCAAAAAAGAAAAAGGTCTTTAGTAGAAGTTTCCAAACTTAGGGGACCAGGTTTAATAGAAGTGGTCTTCATTTACGCCCTGGGTTTTGGAAGTATTCTTCTGCTTTCAGCTTTTGTTTGGGAAGTTCAACATATTGATAAATACAAAGTCATGTGAGAGAGTTTTGGGTTCTGTTCCATTTTGTTCTTTTAACATTAAAAACAATACCAAAGATCTAAAAAGTCTTCCCCTCATCTCCCAAGCTTTATCAAGCTGTGCCAGAGGTTGCAGCACAAATGTGTCTCTGAAGGGATTTGAGGAAGAGGAGAGAGTTTGAGATGAGGAAAGAGGAGCCTTTGTGTTTGGTGTCTTACTGTTGAACACAATCTTAAATACGATGTAATTTCTTTTCCTTTGGGCTCTTTTCAGCTCTCTGGGAGTTCAGGATCTTGGTGCAATTGTTTTGGTCAGCTTCAGGCAACTTATGTTACTGCAGTACCTCAAAATATCCTTGCCTAATCACTACTTGAAGGAACTTTTCTTTAAGCAGTGTTTGAGGAAGAGCTTTCCCTCATCTTGGTTTTGACTGCTTTGTAGCTGTTTTTGAGGTACACTGGTTATCAGAACATCAGTCTCAGACCTAGCAGCAGTACTACACATTGTATTTTGCCTTGATCAAAAGTCTCATTCGTTTTTTGGCTGGTTTTTGTGGTATAATTATGGACCTCCACAGCTGCTGTTCAGGGGGAATACGGTTGAGTTTTGGCTTGGGCTAAAAGCAGCTTCTTAGGTAGAAGATGGGAAGATACATCAGGAAAAGCAATTAAGTTGTGTTAAGGTGGTAGTTGAAGGAAGATGGAGATAGGAGATCTCGGAATGTTCAGGAGTTGTTCTTGAGTGGAGTAAAATGCAGTTTCTTTAAGAATACTTGTCTAATAGTGTCAGCATAAAGAGCGGTAGGCACAGCATCAATGTCATGAGCGATTAGGAAGGACTTATTTAGAGCTTATTAGGGTAGCAATCATTGCAAGGCCAGTGTGTGTTGAGGGCAAATAGTTCTGAGAAAACACTTGATTCACTGGGCTACTTCTATTAGTTTTGAACCAGTTAAATTAACAATTCAGTTCTTGAAGTGTGTCACTTGTTACTTCCTGGTGGAAAATAAGACCTTCTAATTGGGATTATGTGTGAAGAAGCTAAGTGCTTGCATTATGTGACAGTGTTTTTCCTTTTCTATCCAGTTCCAGGAATACGCAATTAATAACTTGATTGTCATTTAGATAATGGGTGCTCAGCAGCCCTGGATGGTGTTATTTGCAGCATTTGTTACAGATGCAGGCTCTGCAACCTGAGGATTAGGAAGTGGGATGTTCATCAGAGTGGCATTACTGTTGCTATTAAAAAGGTCTGGAAAGGGGCCTGAGAGCCCCAGCTGCTGTCATGGTGTGGAGGAAGTCAGACCTTCAAAGGATACAAGAATTAGAGCGTCCGGAAAAGTAAATGGTAGCATCAGCACACGTAGAAAATAGGCAAAGCTATTCAGCAAACAGAAAAAAGTAGGCTAAGACATGCCATAATTATGTGCAGTGGAAACTTGCTGCTAATAGAGCAGTGGCATGGAGTAGAGAGGCAGGAGAATGAATTTTCAGGACAAAACAAAGCAGACATTGCAGAGAATGATATAGGAAGACTGAGGATTCAGTGTGCTCGTGATAATGTGAAAGAGAAGACTTTGTTTTGGAAGATGCTAAAAATGGAATCTTCTGATGCACATGTGGTCAGTGTTTCCGTGGCTGGTAGGACAAAGGGGGCTTCTTTTGCATTGCTGGTATGAGCAAACCCTTCCTTTCCGCCTGCAGCTCTTAGGTTCAAACAGTGGCTTGGGGCGGTATCAGTGGCTGTGGAAAGAAGGCATCACAGGATATTCCTTTTGGGAAGAAGATGGGTCATCCCGGGTTGGGCTGTTGTCATGCAAATGCTTCAAAACACAATGGCCACTTATCACAGGAGCCAGGCAAACACTTTCTTCCCACACACTGTCCCCAGACCTCTCCAAAGAAAAGATCAGAATGGGGGGAATGTAACACTTGGAGCCTGTGGTCCAGCAAGAATGTTTTTAAATTTTGTCCCCCTACTTGTCAAATAAACAGCAAAGCTAAGGAGAGACTACTTGTGCTGGAAGATTTTGGTCCAGCATGATCGAGGGTGGTTCATTCATCTTCTAATGGATGACTTGCTGGAGAATTTAATTGAGTGTGCAGCTGGGAAAGGGATCATTAATAAAGGTCTTGCTGTGGTCCAAAAGTCAGAATTCAGCTGGCTGATGAAGCTGAAAAGGGTTGGGGTTTTTTTGTTTGTTTGTTTGGGTTTTGTTTGTTTGTTTGTTTGTTTGGGGTTTTTTATTATTATTATTTCTGCCTTCCTTTTGTTGATATTAAATGGACAGCTGAAATAGATCAGAATAGGTCAGAAATTCCAGAGGGATTGGTGAAGGTAGTTTATATCAGTGGTAATTGTTTAACATTTTTGTCAATTCCTTTTTAATTTTTTAAAAATTTTTAAATTTTCATGTTTTTATTAAATGAAGTGATAAGTGGGCTAAACTTGGAATAGCTAGGGGAGTGCTGGTTTTGAGGGGGGTGCAGTGAATCAAGGATGAGTACTCATCTCTAGTTGAACAAAGTGATTCTGGAGAGAGCTATGGATGTTTATTTATTTTAACTCAGACTTGGATTCTTCAGTCCTAGTCACACTCAACTAGATTTGTGGGCCATATGGCTGTTTGTAAGGGTATTTGGGTCTCTCTGACCAGAAAGAAAAGAGGACAAAGAATTGCTGTCCCTTTGCAAAGAATTGCTGGAATCTTGCTTTTAATTTTTTTCTTATTCCATCAACCATGTATACCCAGTAAAATAAGCATAAAATAGGATTTAACATGGGTGTTGTAAATTATGACCCTGGTGTTGGATTCTGCTGCTGTGTGTGTTAAGGAGATAGGAAAGATAAGGAAAGAAAAGCCTTCTTATGTGAATGGTTCTGGTGTGTGGGACTGGAGCAGAGCTGCTCTTCTCTTGGCCTTGTTTCTGTGTCACTGCTGTAATTCTGACTGAGCCTGTTTTCTCAAGTGTATTGTTGCTTGTGGTGAGTATGAACAAATGTATATATATATACAGTACCTACTTAGTTGGTGATGCAACAAAGCTTGGAAGGCAGTGGACAATCTTCTTGCTTTTCTCTGTGCTGTGCTGTGCTGTGAGACAAGTGGCACCATCAAGACAAATAAATAAATAAATAAATAAATAAATAAAATGTCAGTGTGAACAAATTTGGAATTATTTCTCTCTGTATTTGATTGGGAGCTCTGATTTTGCATTTCAATTTTTCCCCTCCCTTTTGTCTACAGCTGGGTGACTCAGGCTGCAGGATGTGGGATCTCCAAGGCTAGTGAGCTCTGAAGGAGGCCTTGCTTCTATCATGCTCAGCTAAATAGCTTGAAAAGTGTAAAAAATGTGACAAATGGCTGATGGAAAATTGAGAGCAGCCAGACAGCTCTCAGCCTGGTTAATTAGCTCCTTGTCTGCTGAATTGTTCCTGCCCTGTCATATGGCTGTGGCTCGAAGCCCTGAGAGAAAGGGTTTGGGTTCCTGGCCAGGAGTGCATCCCAAAAGTTGAATTAATGTAACTTGAAGTCAGTGTGGACAGGTTCCTTTTGGTCTAAATGACCTTTTATCTTTGCTGGGGGCAGGCAGTGGGGAGAAAGCATATCGGCTTTCAGCTCTCTCAGGTCATGCAGAGGCCAAGTCCTCTTGTCTGTGATCAAGCAGCTGGTGTGAAACAGCCAGTGTGCAACAGCACCAGGGCCTGGGCAGAGGAGCACTCCCGCAGCCCGTCTGTAGGTAAATGTGATCCAAGGCCATGCTCTGCCTTGCAGGGTGTGTGTGTAACCCTTCAGTGGCTCCTGGTGTGTTTCCATCCTAGTGGGTTGAGAAGAAGCTGTTGTTGCGCAAACGCCTGCAGGTTTCTCCTGCCAGACCACCCCTGCGGATGTGAGACCTGAAATCTCTGGCTCCAAGGATATAACTGTATTACTGGGGCTACTGAGAGAATGAGTCAGTATGTTTGGGTCTTTGCATGGATAAATGAGTAAACCTGAATTATTTTAAAATTATGAAATTGCCAAGGTGATAAAATACTTCAATGAGCTTTCCTTTCCATGCCCTCTTCCAGTGTGCTGCTCTCCTTCCACCGAGGGGCAGGGGAGGCAGGAAAGATGACAAAGATTTTCAGTGTGTTGTTCTCCCCAGGAACCACATAAAACTGCTTGAGGCTGTACTCAGAAAGTATCTTTTGAGCAGTCAGAAGTTGCTTGGCAGGATGACAGGCAGGTTGACCAAAGGTTGCACAAGTTGTGCTCCTGCAAAATGAACATTGAATGTTCATGTTGCCCTCCATGGTTCTTCAGTGCTTCCACAGTTTCACCAGTGGTGTACAGGAATATAGTTTGCTTGCTGGTATTCTGGTCTTATCTCTGAAGATACTTATTTTAAGAATTCATGTCTACACAGGTTTGTTAATACTGTACTGTAATATCAGATGGGCTGCTGAGACCTCAAGGGGGTGAAGGATCTATTTTTAGTGTGTTTGAAGGGTAGATGATGTTTCAGGTTGTGGAATGACTTTCTAGGGGGCCTGTCACCATATACTGAAGTTTTGTATGTCATGGCAGTGGAGGCCAGTCATATGATGATGAGTTAGTAACTTAAATGGGACATTAAAAAAAAATCCTGCTCTTTGGGGAAATTTTAAAGATAGATGGAGCTAAAATGTCACACCGCCTGTTCTCATGCTTGTTTCCTTGATGTGCTGAAGATATCTAATCCTCTTTATGGGTGAATTAAGCAGTCTGCTTATGAGCTGAAGGCAATACCTGCTGATCTGTTGACATCCAGATTGGAGGGTTATTCACGTCTCAGTAAGACTTTTAGTAATGGATGACCACAGGAACATTTTAGCTGCCCAGGTGGTGTGAAGAAGACTGTTTGTGATCTCCTTCCACGTCAGAAGTTAGTCACATGTAGGAAGTTGGGTAGTAGCAGTGCCATCCTCTTTGAGCATGTTTGACACCACAGCCTGGGGATGTTTGGAGCTCTAGGTTGAAAACATCCATCCTTAGACAAATGCATGCGTGCAGCAATCTGAGCAGTGAACCCAGTTGTGCTTTTGAAGCACTGCACTGTGGTGGTAGCCGTGAAGAACAGATTTTAATGATTTATTATGGCTAGATTCTGTGTGGATTTGCTCCCTATTTCCTTTGGAGGACAGCAAAACTGCAAATTCTACAGGATTGTTCTTACATTCCTGGGATTTTTTTCAGTGTGCAGGCATGTGCACTTTATTTATTTGTTTTATAACTGCTCACTGCCACTGTTAGGAATGTTAACAAAGGCTTTTTAATAGGTCAGACCTCACCACTGCTGCATTTTCATAGTTATTGTAGTGCATTTGGTAGATAATAGATGATGGGAGCTAAAGCCCTTATGCTCTAAGAGCTCATTCATGTGAACTGTTGCTGTGCTCCGATTCTGGATTTTCACTGCAGCTACTTGTGTGAGTAAACATTTGAAGATCAGATCCTCAGCTGCATGGAGTAATTCTTGTGGAGCTTTTCAGGGAGGCGTTTGAAAATTACATCTTGAATTGAGGATGCCCTTAACTTTCAACAGCTTCCACCTACATATATGAGATGCTCATTTGAGGTTGCATGTGAGGGCATGGCTATAGCAGATTTGCAAGATTCAGCGGAAACATATGCATAAGATGATTCTTTCACTTTCATTCATGTGCTCCTTCTTTCGTCCTGACTCTTTGTATTTTGACAGCAGGAACATGTATGTTATAAATACTCAACTTTGACTTCAATTAGTGCTAGCGTGTCCCTGAAGTACGATTTCATGTGACTTTGCAGATGTTGTAATGAGAACATTACTCTTGCTGTGTTGTCTGTGGATGATGTTCACGCCTTCTGGAGTCCTATCACTTAACTGTGGTGGTTTTGGAAGCCTTTTTTTCCTCTTAATTAAAGGATTGGCTTCAGTAGATACTAATATGGTAAT